>VWZY01007026.1:65645-78295 GCA_013399075.1 Chloroceryle aenea
AGCCACCTCCAGGCTGGTTTCGCCTCGTTAGGCCCACTGTTTAATAAACACCCGGGCAGGCCAGCAAAGCACGGGCGAGTCCGCTCTCCTCCGGTTCACAGGGCAGGGGGGAGTGGGTTGGGTGACTGGTTTTTGTCCTCCCCAGCTGCACGATGCCTGGCAGCTGAGACACGAGGTCCAGTATTTAACATCCCCAAGCCTTGAGGAACACCAGGAGTCCCTGCAGGGAACATCTCCTTGCCATAGCCCACTGCTTTATGTCCCGGGGATGGTCACCCAGCACCAGCCCCTGAGGGTTGGAGCCTGGGAACTCCCAAGGTCCCTGCTCTCCCCAGCGAGACTGACAGGTCTCCAGCATCTCCCCTGCTGACCCTTCACAGACCAAAGGGAGACTGGGGCTTGTTCACGAGTTGGATTGCAGGGGGATTAACGATGATAACGCTGCTGATACCACAGCTGTCAGCAGCCCAGGGCCACAAGGTCAGCCATAAAAAGCCAGAATATCACCACAGACTCTGTGATAACCTACCATACCTGGCTCTCTGCCAAGGAGAGATAAGAGCATCTCAACAGCAATGACAGATGGGCCACTGCACCTCCCCAATCTCCTGGCCACCTTAATTAGCCATGTGCAGAGCAGCCCCTGGATGCACTGTGGGGAAGAGGAAAGCCCTGCAAGCCAGTGTGAAACCCTGCACCTCTCCAAAGCACCCGCAGAGCCAGCCTGGGGGCCACGCAAGGTTGCTGTCCACGCAGCAGGCAGCTTGGAGCTCAGGGGAAGCCACACGCCTTCCCCAGCCAGACAAGTCGCAGCACAGGAAGGAACCTTGAGATGCAGTTGGTTGCTGTCTCTGCTCCAAGGCTGGAGCCAGAGCCTCCACTTCTGCTCCATCAGCAGCTTTCTCTAGCTGCGCTTGAGCAACGAGCGACAAGAACCACTTCCAAAACCCAGCTTGTTCTGAAAACAAAGCCTTCTCCACCATTCCTCAGTGCTACAGAGCACGGAGAGCCCCAGCCCTCCCTCCAGCTAAACCACACCGGGAGCCCAGTGCACACCAGCTCCTGGGTGCCAGCCACCAGCAGGTCCTCCCCTTGGCTCTCGCCCTCACCTGCCATTCAGAAAAGCCCAGGGGAGGAAGAGGATTTGTTAGCTCCAGTCGGGCCCGTTCCTGTCCAACAGGTTTGCTCTCCTGTCCCACATTGTTACTGTTCCCATGCAACCCCCCGTAGGCATCTTGGGGCACGTCCGGAAACGATTACGATCAGCTACAATAATGTTCGAGCAGCTCCAGAGCCCAGCCAGTGCAGAAAAACACCCTGTTCCTTCGGTTTATGAATGAGTAAACCCTTATGCTTTCTATAAATGTCAAGATAAATTACCTGTGGGCATTCCCCTCTCGGCACAAACAACCACTTTGCTGCTGCAGCTTTTTAATGGAGACATCAACCCGAATTACTTTCTGCGGGGGGATATCAAAGGAGGGGACAAGGATTGTGCCTAGAGCTTCAAAGGTTTAACCTTCCCCACCTGCGAGCCTCCTGGAGGAAAAGCACCTTCATGGCCTCAGAGGTGCCTCGGATGCGTGTGGGGAGGTTACAGGCAGCAGCACCCAGGGTGTCCGGTCGCAGCAGAGCGCTTTGAGGGGAAGGAGGCAGCCCAGAGAGCAGCAAAAAGCCAGCTCTTCTCAGGGGAGGACAATCCATGGCTTTGTCACAGCTCTGCAACCAAGTGGAAAACTCTTCAGGTGACCCCAGGAGGACAACCAAAGCACTGTGACCATGGGCAAGGCTACACGAGGGGCTCAGAGTGCCCAGCCTCGGGCACACAGCAATGCAGATGTGCAGGTGCCCCTCCGAGCACCCCACACCAGTCTCACCAGGGTCCATGATCTTCCTGGCCACTGGTCCAGGACTGGGCAAGGAAACCACAGGTTTAAGCTTTGGGAAAACCCTCAGGGTTGTCACCTCCTTTCCCACTGCAGGAACCAGAGAGGTCAGTGCCCCAGGAGAAGCCACCGTGTCCCAGCAAACACCCACTGAGCCAAGGGGACCAGGCTGTCCCCCCCTCAGGCAGCCAGGGAGATGCCACGTTCCAGTGATGAGCCAGTCCTCACTGCTGCTTGTTCCTTCCCCTCCCTACAGAGCTCAGGTTTGGTTTCCAAAACACCTTTGGAAGAGAGGCAGCTCCCTTTCCCAACCATGATTCACCAGCATCAATAAGGCATGTCTAAAAATACACAGAGATAATGATCTCAGACACAGGGGTTGGCCTTTCTGGCACAGCAAGGGGAGAACAGGGAGATAACCAAACGTGCTCCATAATGTGAGCCCACATTTTTGGTTTAGAACCTGGGTATAGAGAGAAAGTCACAGCACCCAGGGCTGCCTGTAGCCCACGGGACAGGACCAAGCTGTCCAAGTGCATCTCAAAGCCCTGCACCTCGCAGAGCTGGGGGAAAGGAAGCTGCAACTCAGAGCACATCCTTTCAACCAGGGTACCCAGAGTCTGCATCCCCAGCTGGATCCCTGCGGACAAAATCCCAGCTGGGGGAAGGGACCTGGGAAAGAAAAGAATAAAAAAAACAACGAAAAAAACCTACCAAACAAACCCCCTCCAACAGCATGGGCTTCCTTCAGGCCCTGACTTGTCAGGCAGGCTTGCTTTGGTACTGTAGCTTATCCAAACATCTTCATCTCTTTCATAAATCCAATCTCTCCTTATCAGCCATCAGGAGGAAATGCAGGAGCTTTAGCGACTGAAGTGTGGGGAAGAGCCCAGCTTTGATTAACCCACTTACTCCCCGGAGGTCACTCACAGTTCAATCATTGTGGATTCACATGTTCTCAATCACGTACTTGGAAGCCAGGCTGGAGGTGAGAGTTTTCTTTGCATTACCCAGCGAGCAGGGGTAGGGAGGGGAGGGTCTGCAAATATTAATTTCAGAGCTGCCAGTTCCCATGACTAATAGGAGGCTGTCAAAAAATGAGCAGCTCTTCTTAAAGCCTCAGCTCCTGGAGCCATGGGAATAAACAAGAACCTCAACTTGCAGACATTTTCTTTTAATAAGAAAGACATTTCTGTAGCAACAGGGCTGCCAGGATGGGTTTGGTGGGTTTTTCTCCCCCCTGGGTGACTGGAAGACACCCCAGAGGGCTGGCATTTGCAGGTAAATCAAAGTTTCCCTTAGAAATAACCAGCACTGGCTCTAGATGCCCATCATTATGTATGGAAAGCACATGGAGAAGCCACATTTGACCCACTGAGCACAAGCAGTGATGGGATTTGCAAAGGGCCAAGTTTTCAGTAGAAAGTTCCCAAGGTGTTGACTTCCTCCCTCAGAACCAAGATCCACTCCCACCCCGTGCTCAGGGAACCACCACGGCACTCGTGTCACTCCCCAGGTGAGGCTTCCAAACGCAAACCTCAGCGCATAACCCGGGTAATAATTTGTGGGTTTGGCACTTCCCTACACACAGATTCCCACTGAAGAGATGCAGGCAGAACAACTCCTCCAAAAGGGGAGAAATCAATCAAAATTCCTAATTTTTGCTAGCCCACCCAGCAGAGCAGCCAGCCCCCTCCTGCCACAGCCCGGGGGGACAGGGCAGAGCAAACAGCCCCTGTTAAACACGGCGTTACCAGGCGGCAGCACTGGCATGTGGAGCATGAGGAGGCACATTTCCCACACCCAGATATCCTGGCAGGACCCAGCTCAACACCCAGCCTTCCAGGATGTGGCCAGGGAGACAACGCCGCTTGCCCAAGGGCAAACGGGAGCCTGGCGCAGTGGAAATGGTGATGCTGGTGTTTGGCAGCACCTCAGGGCATCCCTCAGGCAGCTCTGCCCTAAGCAGCAGCTGCTCCTATTTGCACATCTCCAGCCTTAGCTGCAGATCTGAGGCCACCTGGTTTTGCAGGGTGCAGTGCTTCTCTCCTTCCCCAAAAGAGCTGCTCTCATTTCCACCACCCTCTGCAGCAACTGCAAGTTCACTTTTCCATACACAGCAAGAGGCAGGGTTTTCCCACAAGCATTCCAATCAGCCCAAGATACTGAAGAGACTGACAATCCATCCCAAACCAGAGTGGAAAGTACCCTGCTGGGTGCAGAGCCCTGGAAGCACAACTTGGGGGGGTCCTCCCTGGCCAAGCTCCCTGCCACACGCAGCTCCCTGCAGCTGTTTGAAGAGGGACCATGATGGGAAGGAGGAGGAGAATGGAGCCCACAGTGACAGCCATAAAGAGACCATGGTTTAGAGCTTCCCAACGTGCACCTGCCCATCTCAGGCATGGTGGGGAAAGGCTCTTGTGATGATTTTCTCCTGCTCCTTCTCAGTTTTCAGATGCTCCATCAGAATGCCACCAAACCCAAAGCCACGTTTTCTGCTCTGGAACCTCTGGACTGAAGTAGCCAACAGTCAGCACTCAAAAAAATGGTGCAGGATGTCCCACAAATGCAAATTTCAACAGCCCAGCAGGAAACAGAGGCACATACAAGAGCTGCTTGGCCTGCCAGCAAACACCCCCCTGTTCAAACCAAGAACCTGCTGTGAAGGGAGGAGGAAGGATCCCACTGTCAGGCTGTCCAAGGGCATCGAGCACGTGAGCTTGACAGCAAGGTCTGAGCAAGGAGGAGCTGAGCCCCCTCTGCCAGGGCTGGCCAGGCTTGTCAGCAAACCCAGTGCTGGGGACAAACACAGCTGGGAGAAAAGGGAAGCAGCAGACTGGAGCTGGAAGCAGGCTGCTCATTCCTCCCGACAGCTCCCTAGCAGACCACAGAAAGATTTCTTTGGGGAGCAGGGAGCAAACACATCACCTGAGGCATCCCAGAGTGTACAGAAGCAGGATACCTAGGAGAGCAGAGGAGCTGGGCTGGATTAGATGGCCAGATAGGTCTTTTCCCAGATTTAATCTCTTGAATTCATTGTCATTCCCACAATAATGCTCTGTGTTTTTAATTAAGCAAACCACAATATCATTTGAAGGAGAGGGATGAACAAAGGGCTGGCGTGCTCTCAGCAGAGCTGACGGGTATTTCCAGCTCCTAGCTGGATGGGGATACTGGAGACACAAGCTGCTGAAAAACTGGCAGGTAGCTTTTCCAAGGGAGCTTTCCCTCCGTGCCCGCATTGGAAGCTCCTCTGAGAGAGCCTTGGGAAGCTGAGGACAATCCATTTGGTGAAGGCCATCAGCATCACCTTACTTAAGTGAGCTCCAAGACCACAGAGGACAACACACTCAAGACAAAAGGGCCACTGGAAGATTCTCACCCACTGTATCCCTAAATCCTGGAGATGGGCAACCTGAAAACACTGGTGGCAAATGCCACCATCCCCATTTCCATCCCCCTGCCTGTATGCAGAGCTCCCCCAGGCTCCTCTGCCAGCTGGGAGCAATGCAGGGGACCATGGATCCCAGCCTGGGGATTCAGCAGCATCCTCACCTTGTGCACACACCACAGCACCACTCAGATGGACACCGAGAAGCATCCAGCCCCCAGCCTGGCCACTCACTCNCACACGCGCCAGCCCCCAGCCTGGCCACTCACTCCCTGCTACCATTACCCTCAGAGCCAGAACCTTCACACTCCTCATCCCAAACCCCTTCCTCCATCCCACCAAAGGGGCATGGAGTCTTCCAAATCCATGTTTTTCTTTAAAAAAGGGGGGGAAATCCAGAAACATTTCTTCATTCTTCAGGAATGATTAATTATCTGCCTTGGCAGAGTGTAAAATACCTCACTAGCGCTGTAGGCTGGGCTGAGTTATGGAGTGAGAGAGCTCTGAAAGCTCCCCCCCGCCTCTAGATTACCCAGAGAGGGGCTGCAAGATGAAATTAAAGCGGGTGCTGCCGAAAGGCAAGAGCCACAACACCCCTTTTGTGGGGGAAAGGGCTGGGGGACTCGCACCCTAACGAGGGGCCAGGTTCTCAAAATAAAAGCAGTTCTTAATAATCCACAATTAAAGCCCATGGTGGCTGTGTCAGCAGAAACACCTTGCTTGAAACTGCATTAGGACTCACGTCCATCTCCCCAGGCACCAGCATGGAGCAGCTTTCCAGACTCAACCTGGACCCAGGGATGCTCCAGCACCAGCTACCATCCCACCAAGAGGGGAGGATGTTTCCCACCTTCTGGCTCTCAAAAGGAGGGGTGGGATAAGGGTGCTACCCCTCAGGAGGAAGTTAACATCTTCAGGAGGATGTTAAAATCAGCATTTTTAAAGCAGAAATGCAAAATTTCAGTGGTCTGAGCAGTCAGGCTCATGGCACTTGCTCCACCTCAGCGCTTTCCAAGCAAGATGTGGCTCAACAAAAGAGGAGGACAAGAAAGCTGAGCTCTCACTTTTCCTTCCCTGAAATCCCTCGCCAAAGCCTCAGCAGTGACCACCACCTTCACCCCAACTGTTGCTGCAGAACCCCCACAAATAGGTGGGTATTTTACTTCTGCAACAAGGCTCCCCCACCTCCCAACTGCACAGAGCACGAAGCAGCTCCAACTGAAGCTTAAAGCCCAGAAGTTCAACAAAAAGAGCCTCAAAATATATTCCTGGGTTATTTGGGTTTGGTTTTTTTCTTTACAATGCCGTGGTTTGGAGGGGCTGGTCTGTGCCTGGCACACCCCAGCTCCTGGCAACACTCCTCCAGCCAGGACTTCCCATTGCAAGCTGGTCCCCCATACCCTGGGCACTGCCATGGGGAGCCCGCAGACCACACCAGGTGACCCTGAGGCACATCCCAGAGCTGCCACGTAGGGGTACCCACTACTCTCCCAGCTACAACGTTATTCAAAACTCTCTCTTGCCACTGAAACAGCTTTAACCACCCCGAGATACCTACAGTCACCCAGGAGATGGAAAGGAGACCTGCAGCCAAGGTAGCTCTCCATGTTACCACCTGCCCCAGGAGCATCCCGAAGGTGCCAGCAATGGGATGGCTTCTTCCCTGAAGCAATGACCTTCCTCAGTTGCAAGAGGACACTTGAGGAGGAAGCTGAGGAACAGTGACATTAAAGCCCTAGGCAATCCACTAAGCTCCAGGACAAAGCATCCCAAAGGGCATGTTTGCAAAGAGCAGCTTTGCCAGGGAGCTGGAGCAGAGCACAGGGTTTGATCCACTGCAGCATGGAGCATTCACACCCAGAGAGCTCCTGCCCCCTCTGCACCAGCCAGGACACATCTGTGCTTCAGCTTTTTAGGATGTCTGGAGCTGATGTTTTTTTATATATATATTTTTATATGCTTTTTTTCCCAGATTAATTGCTAGAAGCAGCTCTTTCACTTGGTATTAATAATGTTTAATCACCTCTGCACTGTGCAGCAGCTTCTGACCTAATGTTTCAGCACCTCTGCAGCGTGCAGCAGCTTCTGACAAGCCCAGAGCCCTCTGGCTTTCTTGGGACACAAAATAAGCCCCTTCCAACCAAAGCACCTCCTCTCCTGGATCCCACCGGCTCACACCAGCACACAACAAAAAGCAGAGCTCTCCCCAGTCAGATCCTGAGGACCCCATCCCACTCCCATTCCCCAGGACCCAGCAGCCCAGGGGGGCAACCCAGTTGTCCCCGTGCTGTTGCTGGACATGGGGACACCCCGCGCCTGGTGCTGCCCTAAGCCCATCACGTGCGGCAGCCGCTGCACCCCCTCCCTCCCCTCTCCAAATCAGATTAAACCCAGCGAGCCGCGGGGGCCACGCAGGTTGTGTCACTGTAATTAAATCAGATTTACCCCCCCTCACCCTCTCCCAAAAGGAATTCTAATGACCGCACAAGGCCGGGCAGGGGGGCAGGGTCACTCGTGTCGCAGCGGTCTGCTGAAAGGAGAGACCATGGGGCAATGCAACGCTTAATTCTCCACTTCAAATAATCCTCCAAGGGGGCTAAACCCACCCAGCAGAACCCAGTGCTCCCAGCATTGGCCACCCAAGACAGGCAGCAGCTGCCAAACTGGGGTGTCACACCAGGGTCGATGCCAGCAGATCCCCAACAGGCCAGGGGATGCAGGGTAACGTGGGCTGGCGAAGAGGGCTTCAAAGCAAACAGGATGGTGGTGGTCCTGAAAGAAGGGGGTGGTGCTGGGGCTCACACAGATGCACCCCCTCACCCCTCCATCCTCTCGCTCCTGCCGGCAGCGCGCCCGGCCCCGCAGCACTTGTGGAGGCTTCGTGGCCAATTCACACCCAGCTCGAATTGCTCAAGACCAAAGGCAATTACAGGTTTGGTTTTGTTGTTTTCTGATGGCGGGTTAGATGGATCACGTTCCAGAAACCACCGAGAGCTGCTTTTCCAAAGCAAACGCTGGTAGAGGGCAGGAGAGCTGGAACGGCAGAGCTGGCTCCCGAGGACACGAGCTCCTGGCAAAGGAGCCGGTTCCCAAGCACAGCCCAGAACACCCCTGAGCTCAGGGGGACCTCCATCACCAGCTGACCATAAAGATCTTTTTCTTTCCTGGGATGAGACAAAGCCAGGAGTCCTCCAAGACCTCACAGAGCCAAGGTCCTGCTGCCTAATTTATCTCCACCAGAGTTCTTGGACTTGGTCTTGATTCAACCACCCAGAAGATGGGGCCAACAGCTGCTGCAAGAGGGAGACCAGAGGCACAAGCGTTGCAGGAGCAGTTCTGCCTCACCCCATAACCTCACTGAGGGTCAGAAAAACCAAGACAAGTCTCCTCCTTCCCAACACAACTGCGCTTGCAAAGCCCAGGGGCAGACCAGCCTCGGGGCCTCATGGTTCACCTTGGTCCCCACATCCAGCTCCTCTGGCACTGCTGAGGAGGTGGCATCACTGTCCTCCTGCAGGCCATGGGTCTCTCCCCAGCCTGGGCTACCCCAGCTCAAGCTCTTCTAAGGTGGTCAGAAAAGCTCTTTTTGGACACTGAGGGCAATTAACTGGTCAGGGAGGAAGAGCTGGGCAGGTTCTGATTTGCCAGGTTTAACTGGAGAGGTGGTGGTGGGAATTACACTAATTAACATTTAAATATCCTTTTGGCTGGATTTTTAAGCCTACAACAAGGCCAGACAGCTGGTTTTTCTCATTGTTCTCTGCTCACATGAAACCCAAACCCACACCACAAACCAGTCATCACCATTCTAACCACAGGAGCATCCTCATCCCCATTCTAACCACAGGTGCTCAGCAGCAAAACATTCCTCCGTGCACTTCCACATCCCCAGGAGTGGGAAACCAGCCTTCAAATTACAGCAATTAACATGATGGCTATTAATAAATGAGTCTGGCTTTCCTAGGAGGATAACCTGCAGGGGCTTGCTGGCAGAACTGGGAGGAACCCCCAGTGTCCTCCCCCATCCCAGAGCATACAGGACACATCAGCTCCTGCAAAGCCTTGAGCTCGGGGAGCTAAAGCTCCCTTTGCAGCACAGAGGTCTCTGCAGGGACTTTGGAAGCCCCCGTGCTTGCATCTCCCCTGCCCCCAGCACTCCCTCTCCAGACCCCAGCCACCCCCATGCTCCCAGCACAAACTGGTTCCACCAGGGACCAAGCACCAGGAGGAGGGGAGGGAGGCTGGTAATATTTGTAGTAACTAAACCACTAATCAGCAGGCCACAGATGCCTCTTTCACCCTCCTGCTGGGGCCAGGAGCAGCTCGTCCTGCTCCAGCCTTTTCTTTCCTTCCAGTCTGGGAAGGTTTTGTCTTTTTTTCTTTCATTTTTTTAGGTCAGGTATAAACCCAAGCCATTTACTCCAAGCCCTGCCCTTCCTCATCCTTTTCCAGATACTTCACAGCCTCGTTTCCAATCACAAAAGAAAATTTCTGCAAGACTAGACACAGGGAGAAGAAACAGAGGTTTACTTCACCATCCAAGGCAAATCACACCACCCATGCCCCTTGGTGGGCACACAACAGGATAATTCCACCCTCCCTGGAGCACAAAAGAGCCCTGAACCACAATCCCTCAGGCAGAGCCTTCACCCAGCCCAGCAAACACTCTGCAAACCCCTACCCCACCCAGGGCAGAGGACAGGAGTTGAAGGGAACATCTGAATTTCATCCCAAAGGGTTTTTTCCCTTGCAGTCCATCACTCCCCACCGCACCCACCAGCATCCCAGTTGGGATTCCCTATGGAGCACCTCTGATCTGCCACCAGCCGTGGGGCCACCGGTGCTGGTCTCCTTTTCACAGGCTCCCTCCTCAGCTGGGCTTCCAGCTCTTACTTGCTCCCCAGAGCACCGACGATAATATCCCATTTTATATGGAAAACACTAAAAAGGGATCACACCTTTTAAAAAGATATTTCCACCTCGCTGCCTACAACCAGGCTTTGCCTTTTCCCTCCCCACCAGGCTTCCCTATCAAGCCTCTAAGCCTTTTTAATTGAAAAAAGGTGATTGCAGCTAATTGACAGCAGATGAGTTCCACTGCTCAGAAGCAAGGGAACATTGGATCAACTTGATTTACAGCAGCAGAGAACCAACCCTCCCAGGTCTCTGCATCCCACTTTGCAGCCCCGCTGCCAACACGGTTCAGCCAGGGGAAAGAGAAAAAAAAAAGTAATTAGTGTTTAATTTCTTAACAATTTTTTTTTACCTTCCTTTTAATTGCGCTACATAAAACTGTCCTAGAATTTTACAGCCTCCAAAGCTACGTCCTGGCCCAGTCCTCTTGGCTGGTTTTAATTAGGGGGAGACACGGCTGGCACGGTAATTTAAAGAGGAGGGGGAGAACATCAGACCAGGCTCTGGGAAGGTTTTGCCATTACAAGCACCCAGTTCAGGTCACCAGGCACCACATGGGGGAGTGGGGTCAGCCCCCAGCCCCAGAGCACACCAACAAACTCCTGCTGCTGCATCCTGCTCACAATGGGTCTGACTCTTGTGCACCAGGGGGGACCCAGAGATCTCTCCAGCTGGAGAATCCCCTCTCCTTCCAGGCAACCCAAATGTGAAGGCTTAGAGGGGAGAAAACTGAGCTTTGAGCATTTGCTACCAAGCAGCTTTGGGGCTAATTGGCATTCCTGAGGGATGGGGTCTGGAGGCTCCTCAACCTCCTTCCCCTTCCACGCTGGGGGGTTTCTCCACCTGCTCACCGAGTCTCGGGGGAACTGTGCAAAACATGGTCCCAAAACACACCCACCCAAAGCCGAGGGGAGCTCGGGGTGACAAGCCAGGCTGTTCTTCACCACGGGGGGTTCCAGGGGAGGAACAGGAGATGTGTGTCCCACCACATCCCAGAGGAGTGGGAAACCTCATCCTTTTGGGACACCAGGCCTCCCCCGGAGGAGTTTCTGTGCCTAAGGTGGAAAAGAGGAGGGAAGCACACGTGGAGAAGCAGGAGGGAGAAATAATTGAAGAGTGAGCTGAGCAATACCTGATGTAATGGGAAAGGGGCATTTTTTCCTCCTTTTTCTAAGCTTGGCCCTACTTAGAAAAATCTTGGGATTCCTGGAAAGGATTTTTCCAGGGGAAAACAAAGGATTAGTCCCTTAATGAACAGACAGCAGGCTTGGATTTGCTCAGCTGTGTTGTCTAAAGAAGGAAAAACAATAATCAGCTATTTCATTGCTGGGTTCAGCCCTCTTCGCACACCAAATCCCTTAGCAACATCACCCCGCCGCGATAGCCGAGGCACGTAACCCCCAGCCCCGTTTATCTCCAGCTTACACAGACCTCGGCCAAGTCCAGGAGCCCAGTGCAATGTGCAAAAAAAACAGGAGAAGAGAGAGGTTCAACCTCACCCACCTCCTCCAGTGGAGGGAAAACTGCTCGGGCTCCTCCCATCAAGCTGCTGCTTCTCCTGCAGAGCCCCATCAGGTCAACAAGGTTCAGCCCCTGCAAGGAGCTCCTAACTGAGACCAGATTTAGGGACACTCGGGCAAGAAAGAGGGGAAATTGGGGGGGGGGAGGTCAAGAATTGCTTAGCCCTGCTCATAGGTGGGGTTTGGTGAAAGCAAGAACAAAACCCAGGAGCAAAGCTCTGTGCAACCCAAAGTGCATCCCCCAAACCATGAAGCTGTTGTTGCACAGAAAGCCTCTGCAGCTGGGAGTTGTTGCAAACTCACACGGAGATCACAAATCTTTTTATTAATCACTCTAATTTGCATAGCGTGACTTGCAGGGAGCTCTGCAGGTACTTAATAGAGCTGCTACTAAAGCACTGGCAAGAAGGAGGCTCTGGTCTAAAGAGCTTTTGTTCCCCTTTCCCTCCTAAATACTCCCAGCTATTCTAGCAAGGCTTAAAAAAAATGAAAAATAAATAAAACCAAGGCCAAAAAAAAACCCAAAACCCCCAAACAAACACAAGAAAATCCATAAGCACAAACCAAGAGCCTTTTCCACCTCTCTCCCAGCCCATGAGAGGCACCAGGCACCTGCACCTCCCCACACACCTTCTGGTACTTTCTGATTTCAGGTTAAACAAAGCACTTTTTTGAGCCTTTACACAGCAGAAGCAAGAGGACACCAGCTCAGCTCAGCCTGGACTGAGCTTTTCCTCCAAGGAGGAGACCAGCAAGGAGAAACCAGCTCCAGGGAGGCTCCAGCCCCAGCAAGGGGCAAAGGCAAATGCTTTCCCCTTCAGCTTGCAGCTAAATTCATGGTGAAATTCAGAATTTGAGGGGGAAAAGAGAGAAAAATAAGGCTTGAGGAACTCACCCCGAGCAGACCCTCCGGCAGCCGAGCGCCAACAGCTCCCACGC
>VWZY01007026.1:96360-113077 GCA_013399075.1 Chloroceryle aenea
CCAGCGAGCCCCAGCACCCCCATGCTGCGGATGGAGATCTGTACCAGAAAATAATCCCCAGTTAATTGCCTNCCCCCCTACCCTGCTTTGGGGACAAAAAAAACCAACCTATTTACTCAAAAATAATTTAAATGGACTTAAAAAATATATAATAATGCTTTTATTATGGCCCCACTAACACAAATCAATTGTTGATCATTCTGCAAGGGAAATTTAACCACTCGTGGCCACATTTGGGCTTGGAATCATCAGGGGACACCACGCCACGTCTCTCGTGGGTAGTCCCCAGTGGCAGCATCCTTCAGCTGGCCCTCAGCAGAAGGACAGTGAGGGATTTCTGCACTACAGAGCCAGGCACAGTGGCTCCAAAATTCATCCCTGGGATGGGGAAGGATGAAGGTGAGGGGTTGGTGATCCCTGAAAGTTCCTCAGGCGCTGCCAGCAGGACAAAAAGCGAGCGGGACCCGCCGGCCAGGTGACCTCAGCAGAGGGCACACAGAAATGTACTTTCAGCCGAGCGTTTCCTAGAATTAGTCAGGAATTTTTTGAAGCTGTTACTGGCAGAGAAATGCCCATGGGTTGAAACTTAAACTTGATGCAGGAATATAAAAATGTAGGTCAGGAAAAAAAGCATCCAAGTGAAAAGCTCCTTGTTCCTCAGCGCGACGCCTCAGCCGAGCAGCCCTTGCGGTGCTGTCCCCGGGAGAAAGGCTGGGGGAGGCTTTGACGTGATGTGCACCTGGAAAATGTCTCAAACCACAGGGTTTTTACGGGGCAGAGCAGCCCTTTCGGCCCTGCCTGCGGATACAGGACAGCGGCGGTGCCGCCGCAGCGGGGCTCGTGCTGCCAGGGCACGCTCAGCCCGCCCCGGCTTGCCCTCAGCCACGGGGCAGACGCTGGGTTTGTACCATTGCTACGTCTTTCCCAGTTATTCCAGGGACTCGGTTATTTCCTAGTTTAAAGCCCAGACTGTAGCAGAGCAGTAACCACCCACTCCCCATCATCGGGACAGAATCCACCCGGGGATTTTCGGCGCATCGCAGTTTTTCCTGCCACGATATCGAATGCTTGATGTTTGAGCTCAAAATCCTGCTAGGTGACGTGTAAAGGAAGAGAGTTTTGTGTGCCCCGTGAAAGAGCACTCGAGAGCCAGTGTCTGCTTAGGACAGGGATGCACCCGAGTGTTTGTCACCTGAACCCTGGCAGAAACCAGCAGCGATGCTGCGCTGACCTCTGGGATAAACTCAGGCTACCCAGCCTCACGAGCACCTTCTTCCCCTCATTGATATCCAACATAAGATCCACGTAGAGAGAAGTTTTGGGGCGAGAATCCACCTTCCAGAAAAACAAACCCAAAAAGCACCCCCCAAAAATAAAAAATACATAATTGCCCCAGGAATTGTGGGACAACCCCCAGCCCTCTCCCCAAGTGAGCAGGGATTAGCTGGTCCCTTTTCAACACTTCCAGGTATCAGGGCTGTAATTTCCAGAGCTCATTTCAGCACACGCTCACGTCCTGCGCCAGCCACGGAGCTCAGCCCTTCGCAGCACAACTGGCACCTCCTGCCAGTTCAGCTTGGTTTGTTTTAATTGAGAAAAGGAAGAAGTCCAAAGAAAAAAATTAAGTAAAAAGAAAAAGGCAAAAATAAACCAAACCAAAAAAGCCTGGAGATGGCTTGTGCTCCCTCCCCAGCTGCTCACCTGGGTTTCTCCTCCCTGGATTGGCTTCTAACTTGGTANATCTCCATTCCTTGAATTCATTTCATTTTGGAATATGTTCTTCTGTATGCAATATAGGAAATCAACGGGGTTAAGCTTTCAGAGGTGTCTCTCTCTCTCTCTGTCTAGCACATAACCACGCTCTTTCCAACCACCAGAAAACCAGTGCAGCACTAACCATGCCACGACACCACGCCAGCACAGAGCTCCCATTCCCCTGCCTCCCCTGGGGGTCCCAGCACCAGCAAGCATCTCCCCGACAGCCCGCTGCAGGCTACGGGCCAGCCCCTCACACTTGAGGTCACCCCCTTCTTCCTGGGTAGGGTTTTATGGTTGGAAGTCCCCAGAAAAAAAAAGTTTGGAAGGGGAACCCAAGGGCAGAGCAGCTTCATCTCAGCCCCATTCCTAGAGCAGGTGAGGAGAGAAACCTGGCCAGAGTCAGAGGAAGGCAAGAGGAGCCTGGCACTGCCCAGCCTTCCTCCCACCACCCTCCTCCTCCCCCGTCTCCCACTGTTGCCTTGGGCACAATCCAGGGCACGGTGCCCACAAGGAGAATTCCCAGCGGATGAGATCTACATCTCATTTAATTAAATTTTTCCTTTTAGATCAAGTAAAAGGACTCTGCCCAGCCAAAGGTTGGAGGAGTAAAGCCGGCCAGCCGCCAAGCCCCGAACCTGCTGGGTTTTCCCTCCCAGGCTGGATACAGAAGCCGGAGAAGAGGTTGACCCAGCATCCGAGAGGAAACTTGAAGGAGCTGGAGACCTTTGGCTATGTGGCCAGGGAGGACGGGTGAAAACACTGATAGCAATCCACGTGTGACCCACCTAACCCACCCCACACGCTGGGTTGCTGGGGGCAGGGACTCAGTGAAATGAGTTGTGTGGGTTTCTATTTTTTTTCACCAGCTTTATAGTCTCTCCTCTGCAGGTTGTCCTCAATTCCAGACCCAGATCAAGCAGTCGCAGACCCCTTCCCCACTAAGAGAAGCTAGAAACCACATTGCAACCTGTGGGACATCAAGAGTAAGCAGGAAAGCTCAAAACCTACCCCTACCTCTGACCCTTTACCAACCCCTAGGACAATGGGGTCCTACCAGCCCCAGCCTCCAGCCCTTCAAAGCTCCTTAAAGCATCTCCCCGAGAACAGAGATGCTAAACCTCCTCCCACACCCCACGGAGCAGCGGGTGCATCCCCCAGCTCTCGCCTGCCCACTGGCACAGCTCCACCAGTTCAGACTGGGTAAAACTGCTCACAGCCACGTTTTTCATCGGCGCAGCACGCAGGCTTGGTCTCTTGACAGCCAGGGCTTTTTAAAATAATATATATATATCTATCTCCCAGTCTAGGTAGGCTGCTGGCTGAGCCCCAGCTGACTGTAACCGGGGCCAATCCCCAGGATAAACACAACCTACCTGCGTTTGGAAGTGCCAGAAGCATGTAGGCACCGCGCGCCATCTCTTGTATAAACAGCGCTGCAAAAACAGCCCTGAGCACTGCAGGAACACTTGTAGTACACCCCGTACACGAGGTGAAGTGTTTGGGAACATTACTGCCACAGATCCCGGGGGGGGGAGATGCTTTCCCTCCCTCCTGCCCCAGGGAGCAGCCTCACAGGCAATCCCCAGCATGGTGTGAGGCTGGGCTGGAGGAAGAGGAGGGTGGCCTGCAGCCCGAGATGCTCTCAGCCACCCAAGGGTGCAGGAGATGCTGCTGGAGAAGCACCCACACCGCTTACACCTGCCAAGAGAGTGGTGCAAGTGATGCTGGGCAGGCAGCACAGCAAGGGGGGGGATGCAGCTGAGCTGGCAGGNCTCCCTCCCCCCTGTGCTTACCCTCAACCCCTTTGTTTTCCAGGCAGGCAGCAGCTGTCAGAGGGTTAAAAAGGTGTGTGCACCCGCAGGGCTGGGCTCCCCTCCCTCCTCACCCCTCTCTTCCCGGCATGGACTTGGAGACCGGAGGCTCTCCAGATTTAATCTCCAAGACAAACATACTGGAGCTGGAGCCTGCTCCATTTGCACTTAGACCACAGATATTAAACAGCAGCAGCCAAGCTCACGGCTCTGCCCACCTCACCCCACAGCAGCGCTGCACACCCCCTTCATTTCTTCCACGCTCAGGGTGTCAGGGAATTGTCATCAGCTTCACAACAAAGCTGTGAGGGATGGGTTGGAGCTGGGAGTGAAGAAATCACCACCACGAAAGCCATCGTGTCTCGGGGTGGGTATTTAGGGAAGGTGAGCAGCTGGAGCTTGCACAGGGTCCCCTCTGCCCAGCTCAAACAGCCGGATGGAGGGAGAAAGGAAGGGAAGAGCAGCATCAAAGCATCAAGTGCAACCACCAGTGTGGCCCAAGGTGTTGATCCAGCAAGGGCCATGCTTCTGTGCTTTGCAGAGTCGAGGCTCTGACAAGCTGGCTCATCTCAGAGGAGCCACCGGTTTATTTCCTTTGCTCCCAAGATGCCAGAGCCATGAGCTCCCCTCAGCAAACATCGGGAGGAGGAGATAAGGAAGCTGCTAGAAGACACCTGATGCAAGCCAGCCACTCGTACGTGGTTCAAGGGCGTAATTATGATGATGAAGGGGAGAAGCTCACGTCAGACCAGAGGTGCTACACACCTCTCACCGAGCTGCAGTCAACACCTGGACGGTCTTGTTCAGAGGAGGAGGAAGGAAAGGGTCTCCAGGCTATTTGGCAACAGGAGCCTTCCAGTAAACTCTTATCTCCCATCTCCCATCTCAGTCGGAAGTAGAGAGATTTGGTTCACTTTCCACAGGGAACAGGAGAGGCGAGGAGCTGCCAGGCTCAGCCCCAGAGCTGTGCTGAGGAACAGCTCACCCTGGGCAATCCCCAAAGCCACCTTCTGTCCTTAGAACCTAGAGGCAAAAACCTGGTGTGTGTGAAGTTGGTCTGGTTCAGCCCGTGCACCAGCTTTCTGGACATTTAGTTCACCACTGGAAAGTAGATTTTCATGGGATACTGTGGGACTTAAGCAGAGAATAAACCTTGCAGCCTGGAAAAGAGAAGCTCCAATGAGCTCCGAATGGGGTGAAAAGCTCAAGAGATGGCAGAGGGCTTGACGGCGGCCAGGACCCCAAGCACCCTGTGCCACTGCTCAAAACCCAGCTAGGAAATCACTTTCTGGAGATGCTGCATGGATTCACTGCACACACGTACACACCCGGGTGCTTTCATGAAAAAGCTTATTATACAAAAACTGTGGGAGCCATAAAAATATAAATAGTCCTCGAGGCACCACAAAATGATGCCATTTTAAGTGCATTTATTTTTTTCCTTGAAATCTGCGGGCTGGTATTTAAAGATGAAGGGAGGAGGAGGAGGAGGAATACATGCTGCTCTGTCCAAACACCCCACAGAGCTCTGGTGGTCTCCCAAAGTCAGCCAGGAGCTCCAGGTCCCCATTTAATGACCTCTCCACCCCTTTTATGTGCCCACCCCACCGAAACACATCAAGCACTTCTCCCCGGCTGCGCCCCGCGCGCAGCGGCGACCGGCACCCAACAAACGCCCAGCCCGGCTCCCCCCACACACCCTGAAGGGTTTCTCAATATTTGCTCTTGCAATATCAAAAGGTGGCCACAGCCTGACTCCTGAGGTGCTCAGCAACTCGCTGGTGGTCCCTAAATAAGCAGCCCGATGATCTCACACCAAACATCCTCGGGTCCTTGTGGGCAGCCTTCGTTCAGACCACAGTAACCTTCAAACAAGCCCTCTGAACAGGGGAGGCACAGTTCTCCTCCAGCCACCTTCCTCCTCCAGCTGGGTCCACCCAGGGGGACATTTCTCAAAGTAAACTCAGTGTTCTTGGGGTTTACCCAAAATACAAGCCAGGCAGGACAGACAGACGCTGGAAAGGCAAGCGAGAGGGAAAGGAGGAAAACCCACAAGCCCCGTTGCTCCATCCAAGTCACGAGTCCGGTGAGCTCCCTGTGGTTCGGTCAAGGGGAAGAGGATTTTTCCTGGACAGTACAATTCCCTGCTCACATCTCCTCCTGAGCCCAAGGAGACAAAGACAACACTGTCCCTTCACTCCAACATCTCCAGGAAAAGAGGGGAGAGACCAAACACTTCTGACACCCCAGGGATGGGGCGGTGGGGTACCCTGGTTAGGGACCTGCGAGTTCAGCCCAAGAAGCTCCTCTGTGTTCTCTCATCCTCCTTGGGACGGAGCTCTCCAGGTCCACAGGCTCCAGGATATGAATTTGGGGCAATCAAAGACATTTCACCTCCTGCAGCCACAGCAATAAGCAGCAACCACCACTGATGTGCTGAGATGTCCTCGCTTCAGGCCGGCAAGGGCAGTACCACCNAAAGGGCAGTACCACCAGCCAGGACGAGGGAAGAGAGCCTGGAAACTGCTGTACAGCCCAGAAATGGCCAAAGCCTTCAGGCTTGTACCGTGTCCCAGTTCATTACTGCTGGAAAAGTCATCAGCAGAGCCTCCAAGTCATCGGTCTCTGTTTATCCTGGCACGTGGGACCCCCGGGGCCGCAGCGGCGGGGGCCACCGCGTCGTCCGGCAGCCTCTGCTCACGCGAGCGGCACGAGGAGCACGGAAACCCTCCAGCAACATCCACCTCTGTGTCAGGGACAGCACGGCAAAGCATCTGCTCATGCCTTACCCCACGAGTGGAGAGCACATCTTTTTGCTCTCCACACCCTCAGCTCGGGATGGGATGCAGGCGAGAGGGGGCTGAGGCTCCCCGAGCTGTCACTTGGTGGTGGTCTTTCAGAAATACCTGAATGCCAGCCCAGCAGCTGTCGTGCTTTAAGAGGTGGTACAACAAAAAAATCTCTCTCACCCACAGGTTTCTTTCCAAAACATTCAATCCACTTCTTTTTTATTTTCCTGCTCCTTTGCACCTTCCTCCACCGTCACTGAATTCCTCCGATTTTCACTTGGGCAAGGGATAAACTCCAGCTCCTCTCAGTGACCGATGAAGCAGCAGCAGCATCACTGCCCATGGCACACAAGTAGGGAAACAGAGGCACAGGGAGATGGCCCATTTCAGAGCATCTGCCCTCGACCCAGAAACGCTGCCAGGGCTGCAGAGCCATCAGCTCAGCCCTCCCAGCCACGGCTGCTGCCCAGCACGATGGATTTCCATCACCAAAACCCAGGAGAGCTCTCCTAAAGCCAACTGCTTCACCTCATCCCGTGCAGGACAGCGATAACAACATCAACCTATGCATGAGATGCTGCAGCACTTCCCTGCTCCCTTGTTAGGGCTCTCCCAAGAGCGGCCCCGGCTCCTCACACCCCCCTCCCCGGTGCCCTCTGCGCTCCCCCTCCGCTGCTGCACTTTCTGTCCAACCGGTTCTGCTCTTTATTTTTGTTTCTGGGAGGATTATTATCACCCTGGTGATCTCCAGCTGACGGTGGCAGAAAACCCACCTGCCACCCCAGGCGAGCGTGTGGCCAGGAGCAGGAACCGGGCGGTTGTCCTGGGTCCCATCAACTGAGGAACAAAATTGCCTCTTGCAAACAGAGGACAGTTACCAGCTGCACTGGAACAAGAGGCTTTTTTAAGGCCAAGACAACAACAGACCAAGCTGCTTTTTTCATTTGAAGCCTCAGGAACTGATGATCTGGGAAGGAAGAGTTTCTGTGCTGGACAGAGGGGACAGCTTTGTGGGCTTTAAACATCTGGTTTGTAACACCCAGGAGCCTGTTTTGGCCCACGGCCTCACAGTCAGAGCACAGGGGGTCTTAAAGTCACTGCAGCTGCTGGGGAGAGCCTGGCTGGGTTCCCAGCATCCTGTGCCACCCCAGAGGGGTGCTGTGTTCAGGGGTCCCCAGCCATCGTGCTTGGTAGGGCAGGTAGAGAGCCCCATCCCTGCCCGGGGAGCCTCCAGTGAGCCATCAGCTGGTGCCACCAGACCTGTCAAGGTGTCCAGGCTGTCTCACCAAGGCAAAGCCTTCGCTCCACCGCTGCTGGAGCAACGAAAGAGCCTCCCCTGCCCTGAGCTGGTGATGTTCAGCACAATTTGCAACCCTCCAGGCACTGCAACGCGCTGTCACCACGTGAAACAGAGAAGAAACTCCAGCCCACGAGGCACAAGGACACCCAAAAAGCCAAAACACCCTGGGACCTCACTCCATCCCGTGTCCCTTGGGCTTATGAATTTCAGCCTTGCTCCATCCTGGCCCAGGGACAGAGCGGAGATGGATCTGCAGATCCAGGCACTTTCCCTCCTCACCTCAGGGAACACACATGAATTTTAAAGTTTCCTGCCAAGTATCAATTGTGCAGATGTTGAATTCTTGGCAGGGACCTCGAACGCGCTCCCTGAGGTACCAAGCAAAACTCTCCCGAGCGCAGGCTTTGGCTGAACACGTTTCTGGAGCCCTGTACCCACACCCTGAGCTTGCACAGTGGTCTGCACAAGAACCACCATGCACAGGAGCAACCCAGAGCAAATTCTTGCCATCTACAGGATTTCCACCTCGCTGCACTTTGCTTTCCAAAGTCCTGCCAATGGCTTCGGCCCCACACGAGCAGGGATGATGCAGAGCAAGAGCATCACCTCCAGGGACCCAGCCTGAAATCCATCACACGTCTCGACGGCGCAGACAGCCCGAGCAGAACCCGTGGGGAACGAGCTCAGGCAGCACAGCCCTTCCCCATAGTGGGGTGGCCCTGGCTCACACCACTCCCCGCTGGAAGGAGAGATAAGAGGAGATGGGCTCTGCAGCAAGGTAACCTGCTTGGCAGGTCAGCTTCATTTGCATGAGCACAGCTCATTTTCATGGAAAATCAGCATGAAAACCACGAGGAAAAACTGTGTGGAGAGTGGAAACGAGGAGAGGAGGCTGGGAATGAGCCCGGTGTGATGCCCTTGAGCGGTGCTGAGCACCCTGGCCGGGGCTGAGCCACAGGACCTTGGCTCAGGGTGCATCCCACAAGTCACAGCGATGCCTGCGACCTCCCCCCAGCCCCAGCTCGCCCCGAGGACACCGGGGAGCACCGCAGCCGTCGGAAGGGCAGAAAACGATCCTCTCCTTGTGTCAAGCTCTTGGCAAGCTCCCCCCCGCGACGCATCCTGTTCACCGCTTCGTATCCGGCTTGGGAATTCCAGGAACATCTGCACTCCTCCCTCGCCCAACCGCACATCTGCGTGTCGGTACCTGCAGCGCGGGCCACGCCGGTGCTCACCCCACGGTGCCCACCCTCTCCTGGGGCAGGCACCCCTCACCCCATGCCCTGCACCAGCCCAGGGTGCTCGCCCAGGGTGAGCATCACTCCTGCTCCCCCAGGAGGCAAAATGCTCTGTCCCCTCGGGTAAATAAATTGGCTAAACCAAAACCATTGCTCCTCACAAAACACGGTGCACGGCCATGCACGCAGGGTCTTCCCAGTGGATCCTGCCCTCTCCAGGAGGGCAACCAGCAAAACCAGGAGCATTGCCCCTGACCCCCAGCAAGGAAGGGGCTGGGGATGTCACGCACCCCGAGCCACGCTGCCGGAGAGCACGGGATGCTCGCAGTGCTCGCTCAGATCAGATCAGTGTTTTGTGAAAGGGAGGTGGGAACAAGGTCCCCACGGTGGCACTAAATGGAAAAAGGGCCTGGCTGGGGGGAAAGAGAGGGGAGAGTCTCCCCCACCCCAATGCTCACCCTCCCCTGTCCCAGAGCAGATGGACCTGGCAGGACCATGTTTTCCTAGCGCCTGCCTGAGTTTTATGGCAGTGCCGAGCTCACCTGGCATCTGCAGGCTGAATAATAAACCCTTTTAGCCTCAGGCTGGGTGTGTGGGATGGGGGAGGGCNCTGGGTGTGGGGGATGGGGGAGGGCAGACCCCAAACCCACACACCCAGGGGGTTTACACACAGCCGAGCAGCATCGTGGCCACCGTGCTGCCACACGCTGCTGGGAGCGCAGGGCAGGGGCTGCCCCGTGGTGGGGTTCAGCAGCCCCCCCTGGTCCTGTTCAAAGCTTCAACCCTCTGGCCCAGCCCAGTTAGACCCACACAGCTCCACCCTGTGCCCAGCTGCAAGGAGAGGAAGGTTTGACCCCCCCCAGTTGTAAGCCCTGCTCCTTCATCTTCTCCTTGGGTATCCCGTCAGCCTCCTCCACGGAGATTCTCCATCCTTCACATACTTTGGGAAAACTTTATCCCAAACATCCCACCTCTTTGCCATCCACTGTGCCTGTTGTGCCCACGCACAACACTAAACCTCTCCAACCCCTTTGTCCTTCCTTGGTTAACAGACTGTCCCCAGTTTGCCTGCTGGCCCCACATGACTGTGCTGGGGGGATTCCCAGCGAGCTCCTGCTCTGCTCACACACATCACTCTGCCCCTGCTTTCAGCAGCAACAGAGCAAATGGCAGAGGGTCCCCTCTACTCCTACCCCCTTCCCAAGGGCTCATACTCCAAGGCCACATCCAGTTGTTGACACTGAAGAGTAGATCCCTCCCTCCCCAGAATCAGAGGGCAAAGAGAAACTCAGGGGAGGGAACCTGGAGTCCTCAAGGGAAAGAAAAATGTCCATTTGAGATGTTACAGACTGCAAAAGTGGTCCCCATCTCTTCCAAAAGCCAAGACACGGATTCCTTGTCCCCTCCCCAGCACAAAGCATCCAGAAGACCTGCCCCTTCCCCAAGGCTGGTGCCCACTGGCATCATGCTGGGGCTGGCAGCCACCCACAGCAGCCCTGGCAAGCAAAGGGTGCGCTCTGGCATCGAGACCCACGACCTGAAGCTGGTGTGAACAGGGCTTGAAAACTACTGGTGTGGGAAAAAAAAAATAAAAATACACTAAAATTAAAATCCAACTACCCAAAATCAGTAGGGGAAAAGCTGTGAGCCAGGCTAAGGGCGATGGGGTGGGAGCAGCTGCCCGCAGTGCCAACACCTGCCCTCGCCATCCCTGTGCCCGGACAGATGTCCTTTAAGGCACGTGCCTGCCCCCCCAAAAATCTGACACCACCTTTTCTATTCTTTCCATAGCAGGCGAGCGTGGTTTCATGCGAGCAGCAGCTCCCCTCTGTTTGTTTTAGTGCTGGAGCAAAGTTCAGTTCTAAAAGGAAGGAGTGTTTTTTGGTGGCTCCAATGTGAAATTTTGTTTAACAGAAAAGAAGAGGGGGTGGGAAATGAGGCAAGGAGGGGAAGAAGGTGGTTTGGGTGAAATTTAAGAAGTCCCATAAACTTTGCTGAGTCCTGTAGAGCATCCCCTGCATCCTCATGGTCCCTCTGGAGCCGTTGGGGCTGCCAAGGGAGCAAACAGACCCTGTTGTTATAAGGCACAAACCCCACACTCACAGACTGCAAGGAGAACATTGCTGGAGCAGCCGTGCCCTTGCTGCCCGTGCACAGACAGGCACCGGTGCCCTCAGCCCCAGTGGGCTGAAGGGAGATGGGTCCATGAGGATCAAATAATCAAACAGCTGCTACAAAGAGGAGGAAAACAACCTGGCCAGGGCAGGACACAGCTCGAGCTGCAGCAGCAACAGGACACGCTGGCAGGACCCTGCTTGGAGAAGCTGGATGTGTCACCAGGGCTGACGCAAACACAGCAACCAGAACGGGGCAAGGCACACATTAAACACCACCAGTCTCCTTCCCAACCCTGTTCTGAGTTGCACTGTTGTGCTTCCATCATCCCACATCCTCAGGACAAACGGCGCTCAGAGGAACATCAGGGCTGCCGTGGGCACTCCATCCCCATCCCACTGGTGCTCCATCCCCATCCCGCTGGCACAGACCAGTACCAGGGCACAGAAAGCTGGGTTTGGTTCCCAAGCAGGAGATGAAGGCTTTGGCACGTGGCACACCTGATATAAGGAATGAGGCTTCTCCTCTCAGAGCTCATTTTGCTGCTGCAGGTAAACGAAGGGGAAGGGGGAGATAAGAGGGAGGCGATGGGATGCACAGCCCCATGGCCCAGGAATGAGATGGAGAGAGAAAGACAAAAGGGGCGCTTTGTGGAGAGGCTAAATTAATTCAGTTACACGCAAAAGGAAATTTGTTCCCTCTGCCAGAAAGAAAACAAAATGGAGCAAGCAGCTCGGCACGGCACGGCTCAGCTGCCCACAGCACCCCGACTCCTCCTGCCAACGCAGGCGGTGCTGACCCTGCTGCCCCCCCAGCCCCCAGAGCAGCAGGGCAGGGTGCAGAGCCTCCAATTAGGATGCCAAGGGACAGGGAATGAAAGGCAAGAGAAATTCTGCTTAATTGAGAAACGGCAGCCAGGCCACGCTTGCCTAAGATTATAGAGAGGAATGCAAGTCTCCTTTACAGCGGGTTCATTCGCTTGAAACAAAAATGAATAGAGCGGACTCCACGCGGGAGAGGAAAAGAAAAATAAAGATTCATATGACCTGGATTTAGGGATGGGATGAGATCTGGTGACTGCTCGAGGACCAGAGAACGGTTGCACGCTCCAGCCCCACTGCAGCCCCATTTGGCATCCTCCCTCCAAAAGCTTCCACCCTGCCCACAAAAGCCGCCCAGGGAACATCACCACCATCAACCTGCGGGGACTTCCCAGCCACCCAGAACAAAACCATCTCGTTTTCTCCCTGGCCCATAAGTCCAGACAGTCACCAGGTGAAGGAGCCAGCTCAGGGGGTTGACCTTGGCCATGCCCCATGGCAGTGCACCCCGTGCTCATGCCACCTGCGGCCAGATAAAGGAGCTTTGTGCCACGGGCATCTCTCAGCACGTTCCCATATGGAATTTGATCCAATTGGACTTATCTCGGCAGAGCTTTGATATCTCCTCCCTGCTCCTCTGCTGCAGACACAACCGCAGATGTCAACTGTGACATTAAAGGGAGGTCAGCATGGCAGCAGCCCTGGCATTGCCAGCCTGGCCACGGGAGAAGGGTGATGCTCCTGCGTGGAAGATTAAGCCCAGCTTAAGCTCTTGGTCAAGGGCAAAGTCATGCCAGAGAAAATAAACAGGACCTTGCCTCAGGGTGGGCACACTTAGGGCCGCAGTGGCCTCGTGGCTCCCCTCCCACAGGGCTGGTGGGTACCAGGGTCCCCCTCACCCCGCCTTGGGCACACAGGACCCAGCACAGCTCACGCAAACATCTTCCCATTGAAGGATCTCAAATCATCATCACTGCCTCTTCCCAAAACTCCTCCTATTCCTCCTCCTTCGCGGGGACCTCGCGGATAAAAGCAGCAGTTACAGATTCACCCGGATCCAAGTTAGGAGAAGCAGAAGGTTAAACAAGCAAAGAGAAAGCAACCGCAGGTCTATCCAAGAGCAACATCACTTGGCAGCTTTCTTTGGAAAACTTTGTCATTCTGCAGAATTTCGGGAGAAGGGAAGTGGATGGAGAGAAAAGGCAGCCTGGAAATCCAGAAATTCCTGTCAACTTTCTATTCACAATCAAAAGCAAGGCTGGGAAATAAAGAGAAAACACAACATGTTGTTGATGACTTTTCCATTAACTACGGACTTTTAAACCCCCTCTTTGTATTCCAGCCTTTGCTTTCAGCCTCAGCAGGCCCCACTTTCCCCCCCCCTCCTTTTTAATAATAATAAAAAAAGTTATATGACTTTAATTAAATGCACTTATTAAAAGGGTGAAATATTTGGAGAGGCTGTTTTTACGCTGGAGGCACATTTTCCAGCATGCTGCAGAGTGTCTGCATCCGCCCGCCCCAGGCAATTTTTAATGCACAAATAAATCCCCACCTGAAGTGCTGACAGGTTATTATGCAGCGTGGCAGCCAACTAAAGTAAACACAGGGGCAAAGTTTTAACCTCTTGCAGTCGTGGAGCTTCTCCCCCACCGAGCCAGGCCCAGGTGTAAATGACCAGCAGCAAAAGCATCTTTTCCCCACATCCCGGGTTGTCCCCAAGTCCCCCCCGGCGTGGCTCCCGGGAGCCCTTGGGCAGGTTGTGTGTGAGCATCAGCCCGACCCACCAGCACATCCTGACCCCTTCCAGTGTTTTCAGCTGATGCACCAAGCGATGGTGATCAGTAAATAGGAGGAAATACATCACAGAATCATTAAGATCTTGAAAGCCATTTCCAGCCAAGTCCAACCAGCTACTTAATATTATCAGGACCGCATCCAGATGTTTTCTGGACACCGATTCCAGCCCCTCACTGGGCAGCTCATTTCAATGCCTCACCACTCAGTAAAACTTTTTTCCTAATATCCAACCTAAACCCCCCTCTGGTGCAGCTTAAGCCTGCTTCCTCTCATCCTGTCACTGGTCACCTGGGAGAAGAGGCCAACCCCCACCCCACTACAAAATCCCTTCAGGGAGCTGTAGGGAGCAATAAGGTCTCCCCTCAGCCTCCTCTTCTCCAGACTAAACAACCCCAGCTCCCTCAGCTGCTCCTCACAGGACAAAGTAATGGGAAAGGGCTGCCTGTCCCAGCCAGCACGCAACACCGGAGAGGTGGCGAGCGATGGGAAACACGAGGATGAGCAGTGAGGAACAACAATGCCTGCTGAGAGGTTCCAGTGTCAGCATCCAAAACGGAGAAACAGCTCAGCCAGGCTCTCCCTGAATGGAGAAAATACTCAACTAACCAGAGGCCAGGGCATTGCTGACTCCAGAGTGATGCTGGGATGAGGGGACAGCAAAGGAAACTCCTCCTGAACCATTTTCTTTCTGCTCAGCACCAGATCAGCTGTGCCTGGCTGTGCCATGGAGAAGAAAACGAGCAATTCCCACAGATGATTCCCATGGCCACCCTGGGGCTCAGGCAGCTGGGACACCAGGCTTGGGGTGGACCTGACTTTCTGCACGGTGGAGGCATCTTCAAGGTATCCGTGTCCGAGTTGCATCTGTGCCCATGGTCTGCGTGTGCCTTCAGCAGCAGCGAGGTGAGGATGGAGCAGGTCACTGACAAACTGCAGATGCAAGGAGAGATGGAACCAAACCTACGCCAAGTTGCTGGTTTATTTTGAGAAGACACCCACGGGGAGACACACATCCTGTGCTGGAAAGCATCCCTGCCACCCTGGGAAATATGGGAGTTTCACCAGAGCTCACTGTGTCCACATCCAGGTATCAAACACGCTCAGCTCCCAAACCTCCTGCTTGATCCGTTGATCCATTCAGCTCTTCCCTCCTGGGGCTGAAAGATGCTGCAGCAACCTCATTTTCAAGGTGCTGGAAGATCCCGGTCCAAACAGCAGCATCCCCATCTCTTGCATGACATCGTACGAGGAATTCTCGGCCAAAATAAGGGATTTAGGGAGAAGAGCCAGAGCTGGAAGAGACAGGTCTGCCCACACGATGCTGGACCTCAGACCCAGCCACGCCGTGAGCCCTGCATGGCTTGCTTGGCCAGCAGAAGGCAAAGACAGGCTCCAACAGAAACATCTCTCTTGTCTTAAAAAATTAAGGCCTCCACTTTGCTTCCACATCTGACAAGACGCCGCATGCTTTGCTAATCCTTGGAGATTAACTTTTTATTTAGAATTCCTTCCTCTAAATGTGGCAATTATGAAGGGTGGGTTTTTTGTTGGTTTTTAGGTGACTTTTTATTCCTTTTCTTCAAGGTCTTGGCAAGGAGAACACTTTCTCCACGCTGGCTGAAAAGGGTTAGTTACGAGTGGATCTCAAGTCTTATTTCCTCTCTGATGAAACCCGTGGGATCCTCTTGCACAAGGGGATGCCCCTCATCTCCTAACCCCAACCTGTCATCCTGCACGGGAAGCTCCATTTTTTGTATGCCAAAAGAAGCTGCTGTTCCAACCCCAGGAGAAAACTTGGTACATGAATCTTACGCTGCGGAACAGACGTGCTGCCAGCAGATCCTCGAAGGGCTTTACTGGCTTCTCCTCCCCCAGGCTCAGGATCCACCCAAGTACCATGTTTCACCCCGAAATGGCTGCAGATCCCTGGTGGGAGCTGCTCCCAGAGCCTGGGAGGAAGAAGTGACCTCCTCATCACTGGTGATGCAGGACCAGCTGGGGGATGTGCTTTTATGACCTAGACAGACACACACAATCTCACTTCTCACAAGGCATTCCCAGGGCTTGACCTCCCAGCTGAAGGGCTGGAGGTGCTGAATTAAATCCTCGATGTACCACCACTCAGGCTCATTACATGACCCAAGCCCCAGCCAACCAGCCCCAGACCCCAAGGACAAGCCCGACACCGGGAGACCTCCGAGTGCAGAGAGCATTTTGCTGCTCCGCGCTCAACCAGCGCATCATTTTCCCTAAACAAAACCTCATCCCGAACTCAGGTGGGGATATCTAGGAGTACAAACCCCCCCCCAAAGGTGACGACACAGTTTTTTGCACGCAAGTCTCCCACCCAGACTTGTCAGCCACGCTCCAGGGCAGCTGTTTCCACTCACCAGGCAGAAAGTGGTGCCAGCAGCGGTGGAACAGCTTGGGTGAAACTCAAGAAAGGATGCCCCGAGCAGAGCAAAGGCAACTGTGGTTGTATAGCAAGGAAAAAAAAATCATCATCATTAAAAAAAAAAGAATTAAAAATAAATAAATTATCAAGTGCCTGTAGCTGTCAGAAAGCATTTCTGCAGCTTTGGCAAGACAGACACAACTAATTTAGCGCGGCCTCGCTGAGGTATATTAAGCTGTCAGTCTGGATGATATGAATTTAATCACTGGGAGCAGATCAAAGCTCCACAGCACTATTGGTGGTGGGCTGGCCACAGAGGGATAAAGCAGAGGATGGATGTGCACGGAGTGCGAGGAGCAGGAAAAGCCCCTAGGATGTGTAGCAGCCCCTGGGATGTCACCCGCCCGCAGGGATTGTCCCTGTGGGATGCTGGATCTCCACCGTGTAGTGGCCCAAGGGAAGGTGGAGCTGAGCAGCCCCTGCCTGCGACCTGAAGCTGTCAGCTGGGTTTAGGCTTGACCCTGAGGAGTGAAGTACCAGCAGAGAGGGAGGATGAGCCACTGCTGCTCTCGATGGTAAAGGCTTAGGACTGCAGAGACCCCCTCTGAACCCCAGCTCTGCCAGTACAGCACTGGCCACATCAGCCTGACTCACCCAGCTCCACCAGAAGGTCCAGGTTCAGTCCATCCC
>VWZY01007027.1:0-19633 GCA_013399075.1 Chloroceryle aenea
AATGATCAGAACAGATCAATATCATTTCCCTTTGCATCAGTTGCCAGCACATTTGAAGAATTTCCATGACTCCGCTCACTTTCCACGATTCTTACCCCAAAATGCCAGTTTCTCTCCTTGTGGCAAATACTGGGTTTGCTACCTCTCATTATTTTAATTGTTTCCCAGACTTTCTCCAGTTGATCCCAGTCGTTATTTCACATGTGATGCCCAAAGCTGAATAAAGTGATCTTCACCATGGGTTTTGGTTTTAATGGTAGGGGACAATTCCCGAGTGCTGCTATGGCAAGATGCGCTTTTGTCTTCACTGTGAGCCACTGTGAGCCTTGGATCATTCTTATGCGCTCAAGGACCAATTTATCCTAATTAGGCGTGTTTGTTTCCTCATGATTAATATGATCAACATCCACACCACATTGAATCTTCCTCCCCACCCCCAAACAACAACATAAAACTTTGCTAAAGTTCATTAGGATCTCCTTGAAATGTAGTGCTAACCTTAAATACAGCTCACAGTCTGGTGACACCTACACATTTAACATCTGCGCTTTCTGTTTGATCATGCAAATCACTTATGAAAACACTGAGCAGAAATGCGGTTCGGATGCATCCTAGGGAACACACCTCGAATATCCCTCAAAACGGACTGTGACTTGCTAATAATTTCCCTTCATTACAGGAAAAAAAAAAAGGTAGAAAGGTTTAAGACTTTTTCTTGATAAATTCACATTGCTTATATTCTTCAGCTTGTTTCCTCATGTGCTTACACATGGTTTTATGTAACAAGCATTCAGAGAGCCAGAAGATGACAACTGCGTTCATCATTCACACAGCGGGATGAGTCTTCCTCCAATTTCTCCTGCAGGCTGACTCTAAAGACCCCACTACAGGGAGTCCTGCATTGAGGCACCAAAATTTAAACGTCAGGTCTTAAATAGAAGGTTATAAATCTGTGCAGAGGTTCAAGCTCCAGGCGTGCATGCAGTCTATCTATACTCATTTTAAGTTTAATGCTACTAATATGTGCAAGCTTCTAAACAGCTTTTTGCCAGATTACAGCCTTACATACTTAAATTCAACATGGTAAATCGTGAACGAGAGCAATTCTTGCTCAGCTATTTGAGTTGATCCTCTCACTTTATTTATGTGAGGAGGTAAGAAAAGGTACAGTTTTTCCTACATTCCTCCTTCCTCCCAACCCATCTCTGTTAAGCAAGCTGATTAGGAAGTTTATTTTACCTCCGCTGAAATGTAAACACCTCTAAACCAAAAACAAACAGAAAATATAATGCCTGTTAAGTGGTCTTTTTTTTTTTTTTAACACTTAAAAAGTATTGTGCAAACACCTTTTATTACTTAAAATGGCAGGAACGCACTCCGACGGCTAAAGCCAGAACAAGGTGTTATGACTTGCCGAGGAAATTGAGGGATATTGCAAAACAATCAACTTCCTTTATTGTTTTTGCATGTTGCTCACACTTGGTCTCTGTGTGTAGTTCAGCTAGCACTGAAAGGGGGAATGCACTTCTGTGACATCATTTTTCAGTGCCAAATGCTCACTCGATGAAAGGTCATTTGGAAATTAAAAATTTGAGAGGAAATATTAAAACAAACATCTCGATGCCGTTTGACTCTACCATAAAAAAGCATTTTGAAATAATCGGAAATAATGCTTTAAGTCTAAGGGGGTTTTATGGCTGCTTCAATCAAGCAGTAGTCATTAACCCTTTCAGGCAATTACACAGTCAGATTAAGTGACAATGGAATGTATCACTAGGTGACACAGTTTTGAAAACTGGAGTCATCTAGAATCATTTCAGCTATTTCTCTGAGTGCTGAGTCAGGCTGGATGAGGCTCTGAGCAACCTGCTCTAGTGGGAGGTTTGTCTGCCTGTGGCAGGGGGGTTGGAACGAGATGATCTTTAAGGTCCCTTCTAAACCACGTTATGATTTTAATAGTGGCGTTATACAACCCTCAGCCAATTTATGGCTCTGTGCAACTCAACAGCATTAGCATTGCAAATGCTTAACAAAAGCCGTTCTAAAAGTTCACGCTCTCTTCTTTTTACTGTCTCCTCACATCTCTTTTGCCTATAAAGGAATTGCTGATACCTTCCTAAAGAAACTAAAATAAATAGTGCATGTCACACAACTCAGAATAAGAGCAGTTTTGCTGGTGAACTGCTGCATTTTGAGCATGGGTGATATCTGCAAGCACAGGAAACCTTAGAAACCTAAAAGTTATCCCAGCTCTACTGGTCCTCCTTCACGGTAGTCAGCTGACTGCCCCAACAGAAGAGAATTTGTTCTCAGTCACTTGAATGCCATAGAAGCAGCCTCAGTAACATTACCCTTGGCAGAAGAGGTGCACAAAGCCTGTCTGGAAGCATGGAAGAGCATTTATGCCCAGTGTGAAAAATCTAAACCGGCTCTTGTTTCCACATTAAAAGTCCAGCTCCTTAAAGCAAATGTATTTTTAGCCTTATCTCAAGCAAAGGCAACTGAGCAGTTTGCTACTGCAACGCAAACTTTACATAGAAATGATTCTATCTGTGGCTACTAATCAAACGTCATTTGTATATGATCAGAGGACATAATGAAGGCTTGCCTCTATGGAAATTGAGATCAGTTTTGTTATCTCCAAGCCATGGTTATGAATAATATATTGCCCCATGTGCATATAGCAGTGATTGATGCACTGATTAATGTGTTTCTCTTTTTAAGCCATAAAAGGCCAGGAACTAAAAATACACTCGGAAGGCCTCTTTCTCCTCATAGTTCAGTAAACTTATTTCAGCTTTCATTCTGAGAGATCTCTGCAGCCACAGGGTGACTAAAACTCATTGCATGAACTCTGGGAAGTACGTTTCTTCCGGTTCTTTACAATGTCTTGGATGTATTTACACACTAGTGCTCCTGTCAGGGATTTGCCGTATGTAGTACAGAAGGCCAGATGACATCAACAGGCTGTAGCGACAGATTCTACTTCAGGTATATCATAATAAATAAATAAATAGTATTTAAGGTCTGTCTTGCCCCCCCATTTCATATTCAGACAACTACAGGTCAAATCTCAACTTGAGATTAATCCCTGGAATACCATTACTATTACAAACAATCACCACCAAACTCTCTCTGCTCCAGTCAGCTTCTGCTTTTATTATTGATTGTGACCTCTAAACCTCATTATAAGTAAGAGTGGTAAAAACAATTCTACACTTAAAACACCTGCTAAATAAATCCATTAATATATTTTCATCTTAAAACTATCATAAGATCTGGATTTCCCTTTATAAAATTAGTGCATTGAGGAATAAATTCTGATCCTATTTCTACTGGGTTTACACTGATAATAATGCACTATGCTCGGAAGAGCTATTCCAGGAGATCAGAATCTGCACCTCTGCAGTCTTCTGCAGATGGGAAAGAAAGCTGAAAGGGAGCCTGTCTTGACTAAATCTGGGCTTACATCTTCCTATTTGCAAGGAATATCAACCTGCATCCCAAGTGCCTCGACTGGCTTGACTACAACAGGGCCTTCCTTGGCAAAGGTTTCCGTAGACAGCAAAGCCTTGTGCACAAGTCATAACCATAATCCCTGGGGGCGAGAGCTGACTTCTTGCTAGCATTTGATGTTTGACAAAGTAAGGAGGGTTAACTGAGGTCAACTGGAGGAAACATGCGGTGGACCTGAGGGCTGAACAGATAACTGTTTGGGATAGACTTCGTGCAGGCTCTGCGAGATAAGCATCAGTAACGATCAATACAGCAAAAGCAAAACCGCAAGAGTTAAGAAATAATACAGCAGCAGCTTAAAAAAAAATAAAAAAAATCAATCCTTTTTTTTAACTCACCCAGTAAACTACTGGCAAGATTATATTTGGGTCAATGTCACTCAGACTTTTCAAATCACTAAGCTTTCTTGGGCCTTATATCTATTGCTGCTACAGTCTCATCTCGTCCCCTTTTCTGCAAAAAATAAAGGCAGCTAACAAACCAGAACCAAACGTATCTCACTTTTCTCCTCCTGTACTGCAGGTTTCCACTACCCTTCACACAGGACTCTGTCCTAAGAGTTACTGGTTTCATGAGTAGGTCTCTCTGCATATAGTCAGGATGGCAGGGCAAATGTATTTTACCTTACAATTCATTTTCCTCCTTGAACTCCGTCACTGTAGTTGCTGTTGGAGTAAACTCACCATTTTCATACTATCAAATTCATTATAAAACAAATGGCAAATATTTGCAGTGTGTTGTAGAAACAGAAAGTGGCTAGAGGAAATCAGTGTTCTTTCAGAACTATTACAAATATAATGTGGAATCTATTTAAAAATATATAAAAATCTTCTGCTCTATAGTTTCCCCATAGGTGCTCCTTTCACAGAATTTAGTGAAGCCAAACAGAAGAATTTATAGAGCCTACTAGAATAACTGGTTAAAGACCACCATAGAAAAGGAAGAGTCAAGCTGAAAACCACTATCATTGCTTTCATTTTCTCTACCTTTACAGCTCTAGAAAAACAGGGAGCAAACAGATGGGCTCTGCATAACAATCTCCTCCCTCAAAACAAAACAAAAACTGTGCATTCAATCTGCATTCACATCACTAGAGCCAGAGTTCAGACCGGAATTTCCTCCCAACAAATTAAATTCTCCACTGATTCAGCTGATAGTTGCATCAGTGCCAAAGGAACTGATGGAAGGGAATTACCCACGCTTTGCTTGAATAGTATACAGATGCAGAAAGGGCCCTTACTGCCCCGTGTGACAGCCAGAATCACCAGTGAGAGACACGGCTTTTTAAACCTTGCAAAGCTAGAGAGGCTCTGGTTCAGGCCACAGCCCTACTGAGAAGGCTGCTGAGAAGTGAGCTCGGCTGAGCCATTTTACTCCAGTTTTTATTCGTTAATAGGGGAATAATATAGTTCATCCTGTACCATCCACTAATACAGCTCTCCCAAGCAGTATCTAAATGCACAAGGTAGTTCTTCAGCTTGCAATATCTCTATCCCATTCTGTGGTTCTATAAACTAAGATAATTATCCTTCTTGAACCAATGAAACAAAGGCAATATAAACCACCTTCTTCCAGTGCAGTGATAATCACATTCAGCATCCATTACTCAATCATTATAGAAGCTTGCAGATGTCATCTGTTCAACAGCTAGGAAAAATTAAGACTAAAAAAAAACCCCAGCATTGCTTCTCCCTGTTCTGACTGTACTCAGTTTAAATGAAAAGCATTTGTAACTCCCCACAACTACAGTTTTCTCCTACAGAGTTTTCCTCCTATAAAGAACAACCTTAAACGAAAGTTGAGATACATCAATTTTTAGTGGGAAAAAAAAAAGTCAAAACGGTTTCATATGCTGCTTATAAATAAAAATTCTGTCTTTACCAGACTATTCATCTGTCTTCTGCCTAGCTGCCATCCAGGGCTCCTGACACATGATTTGTGGAATCCCAATTATTCATCTGATAGGGCACAACTGCAAGCTCTCGGCTATTACAATATATGAATTGTGTCTCTCTCTAAATTACCCATCACAAAAATTTCTGTGTCATGCATTCAGACATCAGATACACACCTCTCAACTCACTATTTCTTTGATTTCAGTGCTTGTATGATGCTCGGTTCTCTCTTCCCTATCTGGAATTTATCCCCACCCCAACCTTGTCCTGATTATGGTTTTATTTCTCTTTTCATCTTACTTGAAGCTTCCAGAGCAAGAAAGACTACGGGTTGGATGATTGAGCAGCATAATGAAGAAAAAGGGAAAAGAAAAAGAGCAGACAAGGTTTGGATTACCTGAATTTTAAAGGCTTAAAGTGATATGCATTCAGCCGTTGTGCTGGTGGTATCCAAGTAGAAACTTGCCACATTTCCTCAAGACATTCATTTTATTTTCACTGATGTTTACAATCCAAAGTTGTAGCATCTAAAAATCTCAAACACCTTTATACAGAAGCTGTGCTCACATCCTTTCCTCCACTTCAGGCCTAGTCTGATGGTATTAGGGCAAACACCCCAAAACAAATGCCATTTGTACATGACTACCCACCAGCCCATCGCCTCCGGTCGCTATTTTGAGTCTGGAAGAGCACCCGTCAGTAAAGTCGGTGCATCTGCAGAATAACACATCTCTCCATGTCCTTACTTCTCTATGGACACAATCTGCACAAATCTGTTTCCAGGTATTTCTTGGAAAGGCCTACTGCCAGAGTCTGTCACAGTATCCCCCAAAAAGTAGCCCTGCTCAGAAGGTGTTTACCAGCAGAAAGGGCTAATTTGGCCTCATCGAACAGCCTGTTCTTCAGCACGTGCACTAAGACTGTTACAGACAATAATAAACACAAGGGGGGGGTAAAAAATAATCAAGGCTTCCCACCCACCTTAAACCCAGGAATTGACTCCAGTATTCTTGTCTACAGTGTCATCTCCTTGCACTCATGTAGCGAGCTGCTATCCAGTACGGGGACACATGGTTACACCACAACACTTGTAGAGACCGCTAAGGACTGTGGGGTGACACGTCCAGTAATGTTATGTCATTAGCTCCTCCATTCCTTCTCTGTAACAAGAGTTTCTTGTAACACTAAACCGTGATAGAATTATTTCCACAAAGTTGGTGTGATGAAATTGAAGTGGTTGAGGAATTGTCTGTACTACTTAGCAAATGTATTTTTGAATCAATTATTTCTCTAAAAGAACAAGTGTTGACAAACACATAATGAGATATATTTCATCTTTACATAGCTACTACAGGTTTTGATCTCCCCCACTGTTTTGTCATCAGACTTTCTGTAACTGTGAATGGTCAAGTGTTTCTTAGTTCCATCTCTGACAAATGATTTATGATAACTAGAGAGCTACTGCAGGTGCCTCTCATCCTCTGTACGATACTTAGTTATTAAAACATCATTTTGGTTTTTCCAAAGTGCAGAGGAAGGGAGCAAGAGTGATTTCTCATGTACTTGCTCACTTTATGGGGATTATTTTCTTCCAAGGAAGGACCATTATTTATAGCTATCTGAAGCATCCCTAGTTTCACAAGTTAGGGACAGATTTTAGAAGCATTGCTTAGCCAATAATGTGAATAGTATTTGAGACTGGAGCTGAGAAAGCTGAAAGCAGCCTCTCTCTGATACAACAGTGGTTTGGAGAAGTAAAATACTGTAGCAATTTGGGCCGAGAAGGAGCAAAGAAAGCTTTACATATATGTGCAGAATAGGGACTATTTTCAGTTTGCATTTTTGAATGGTTGCCACTGAATTTGGCACAGGGAAAATACCAAGTTTAACATCAATTACTTTAAAGGTTACTGTCTTTTCCTGCTACCTTATAAAAACCCTTATCAAAGAGTTTGCTGTATTACAAAAATGCAGACTAGAAACAGACAGTCTGGTTCTTAGCATAAAATTTAATTCTGTGGCACAAACCAGTCAGGAGTATTGACTTTCCTTTTCTACAGTAAGGAGGGTGACAGCACTTGGACTGCCAGGTACCATCCATTGGGACGGGGAAGAGGACACGGTGACACAGAGCTCCCGGCGAGTGAGTTCACTCAAGTGACTGGGTTTGCAGTCACTGGACTGCAGAGGAATCTCAGGCCAGCACTAGCTCCCTGAGAAATCTTTAGCTCAAAAAAATAAAACTGCATCAAATTTACCTTGGAACATATTTTACAAACTCAAATTTAAATCTGTCAAAAAATATTATTAATCTGGCACACTGATAACTGGTTTGGGTAGATTCTCAGATCACAGGGGATCTGTCATCACTTTAAAAGTGTCACAGACAAACCCAGAAATACACGCAGGGCAAATCATCCTGTTTTCACAGAAAAATAAAATTCCCTCTCAGAGCTGACTTGTTATCAACATGAAGCAGGTCATTTTTATTTTTTTTATTACCATTATTACTCTTTTTTTTTTTCCCCCCAAGAAAAATATGCATAAGTAATTTTTGTAATAAAAGACTTTGCTATCTCTGGAAAAGGGAATATCAAGAAATGTATTTCTTTTTCTGCACTAGCTGACTCAACAAAAAGTTATGGTTATTTATCAAGTAATTTTGTAATGTTCAAATGAACAAAGCTTAGAAAATATGCTGCTAATGAAAGAGAAATAATTCTTCCCTGAAGAATTATCCCTATTCTAAACATGTAAAAATGCACCAAGAGAAGATGTAAACTTTTCTACCTGAATATATTCACCATCTCTCTGAAAAATACAAGCTTAGATCCCAAACTCAGCTCTCTTTTTTCCTGAAATTATTGTATTTGAATTAGTTTCACAAAGTAGAGATCTGAGTTACTCTTACTAAGTACCATGGCTTGGAAAAATTATGTCACCAGTACCCAAAATGCCTATCTAGTAACAAAAGATGAGCATAACTTGAATGCAAATATCCTTTGGAGAGCCAACATTTATGATGCACACAAACTATGTCTATAGAGTGCCAGAAATCATTCTCAAAACAGGGTCAGAGGATGCTCTGCAGAGTTGCTTACTCCAAGAGTACCACTACCCATTTGAGACTGAGGCAGCTGGCTGATGTTCTCTGCCAAGAGGAGCAGTGAATGGCCGTTGAAGAGATTAAGCTAAAACCATGGTTAAGGTTTAAAAAAGCAGATACAAGATGCCAGGTACACAGCTCGTCAAGAGAGATGAGCAAAATACCTTTTTCCCCTCCTTTTGTGTGCGGAATCCCCTGTGGGGCTGCTCCATTAACCAGACTGCTGCTGGTGGCACCTCTTTTCCTTTGCAACTATGAGTAACAACCTCTATTTCCCCCATCCCCAAGTGACAAAACGAACACCGCTCAGGCAGCAGCCCTGTTCGTACGCAGCCGGAAGGGTAAGGTCTCTCCTGGGGTATCAGCTATCATCAGGAAAAGCCCAGCCAAGCTTCTGACTGCCAGGCTAGGACAAAGTGGCCTTGGCATGAAACTGGGGGGAGTCGGGAGCAGTTCTCCCCGCTTCTGTAACACAGGTATTAATGATATTCTCTCCAGCAGCTATAAGATTGAGATAGGCACAGCCAATCTGATCATCTGACTTAAACTTGTCAGCACAGAAGTAGAGGGTTTCAGGATAGTAGTGGGGACATAAATACTGCAAATCTCCTTTTATATATGCGGCAAAGGCAGCGGTTAAACACTTAAAGTGAAGCATTTAATCTCAGCATCAGAGAAAATTAATGAGCTATGTAGCTATGCCCTGACCTCACAACCCGAAGAAAAATTTCTGACTTACAGACTACTACTTCTGGCTACTCTATTACACTGTTCTGGAAACCAAAGGAGAAGAAAACTAGACAAATCTCTTTTCAGCAAGATCAGGGTTACAGATTTTAATATCTGATCAGATGATGTTATCATTTTCAGAAACTGCAAACACTTGAGAACTTATCTACATTAAAAACTGGATTAAAACCTTGACAATTCCATTACAATGACCTTGTGGGCAACTGCATAGATGGAATATGGTAATCACAAAAAGAACAGGACACCTTGTTTTCTGCAGAATATTCTCCAGTTCCACATTGAAAAGAAGAGTTTGTTTGTGGTTTCTTTGTTTGTTGTTGGATTTTGGGGGTTGGTGGGGTTTTCTTGTTTGTTTGTTTTTTTTCTGGTTGGCTTTCTGTTGTGTTTGTGGGTTTGTTTGTTTTGCTTTGTTCTTTTTTGTTTGTTTGTTTTTTAAACTAGAAGTAAAACCTTATTCCCACTGCAGCTACCTAGGGCATACCTTTTTCCAAAAATTCTACATTAAGAGGAAAGGTTTCTCTGAGCATTTCAGTTTTATCACCTGAGCTGCCACAGGTTACCAACTCCTACATTCACAGCAAGTCTTAATTTTTCATAATACTGCTCCAGAAGCATCTGTTATAGGAATCCTTGGAACAAATAGAGGCAAGATTTCTGTTTATTTCTCAGATTCTACCCTTGGTAGTTGTAGGAAGTTTTTTTTCATGGCTTTTCCTAATTAATCCCCTCATCTCATCAATTAATCCCCTCATCAAGGAAAGGAAAAGACGTTCCCATAGACAGAAGGTATGGCCAATCTCACAATGCCCGAGGTTAGGGACATTATAAACCAAGAATAAGCACATCCAGAGAAGGAAGTGCTTTACATTTTAGAGATTCCTTGAAGCATGTGGCTTCAAGATTCGGAGAGAACATTATACTTCTCTCTCAATGGCAGGCAATACTTCATTACCCGTTTCCTCCGCACTCCTCTCTTATGTGTTTGACTTTTTATTCTACAAGAGGACATGTAATGAAGCTGGAGAAATTAAAATTTCACAGGAACATAATTTTGCAACCAGAGAAAGCTACCACCAAAATAGACTAACAGAAAAGCCCCTGGAGATTAGCTTTAAGAGACATGGTCACTGGAAATATTGCAGATCCACTGGTGTAAGCTAGCCTTGAATTAACTCCTAATATGAAGCAAAGAAGAAGAAGTATCATTTAAAAAAAAAAATATTTGCTAGCACTACAGGCATTGAATTTGGCAAAACAGAAAAAAAACTAAATACAACCACCCCAAATTAAACAAAACACAACAAAAAAAGGACAGCCCCCCCCAAGTAGTCATCCTCCTAAATCCAGATAAGAGAACAAAGACAGCCCACAAATTGACAGTAGCAGCATCCCCACAGCAGCCACACCCCAATCAAAACGGCAACCTCCTTGGGTCCCTCTCCTCACCCAGTCTGGTTCTGCTAAGTCATAAAAGCCACATGATAAAAGTGAGAGTACATTGACTATTTTCTCTAATCTCTTTAAAGTTTTTCAATAGTCCTAAATTAAATCCCTTTCACCCTTATCACTTTATCCATCAGAAAATCCAGAGGATATTTGGATTCAGACATCCATTGCACCAAAGATCTTTCATTACAACACACAAAAAAGCACTTTTATTGAACAAGAACCCAATTACTTAACCCAGCTTCAGGTTTCATTCTACCCTGCTGCTTCCACCTCGACACGGACCTACTAATCTCTTCTGACGGGCATTGCTACATATCAGTTGTGATACACTGAGATGATTCCTAACCTCCCTTGCAGAGCACTACTGATTAAATAAACTGAGATGCTCATCTCAGCTTCTTTGGACCAATGAATAACAATGAGAAAATAAAGTTGGGAGATAGAGACCTTTTTCCCTTTAATATGAACAGCATTCAGAAATAGATGGAAAATGAGGGAAAATAATTCAGTAAAAGAAACGGGAATGGAAACAGCTAAATGTTTATACTGCCTTATATAAATGATTCATATATTATATCAGCTAGAGGTTATGCTTCTGCCTTTTGTTTTTCTGCTGCAAATTAGTAAACAGTTTCTTTGCTACTGTAATAGATAAGTGACGGTGTAACTTCAAAACATCGAGCGGAGAGTTTATGAATATTAGAACACAAAGACTTCAACCTGCTCTGTAGAACTCCACAGCTCAGTTAGCCACAGTGTCACATTAACTCCTTGTTTTCTCTCTCTCCCCAGATGGTGGTAGAAACATCACATGCTACATATACCCAGATATCAAGCACGAGTCAAAGTTTGTTGCCCATTGAGTTGGGAAACTAGACTAGGAAAAAAAAAAAGAGAGGGAGCACAATCACATAAACAAGTGACCTCTCTGTAAATCAACTCGATTACTAGAAAAACAAGTTGTTAGATTCAGACTTCTGTTAGTTGCAGTAGCACCAGGTCTCTAACTGAGCATGTTAAATCCAGCACTGACGATGAAGAAACACGTGGCTCACCCATTTCTGTAAGCTCTACGCTATTTCAGTTACGCAACAGTGGTAAACAAAATACAACAATCTGAACAAGGGCAAGGACTTCAAGCTAAATATTACAAATAAGCACACTGATACAGAGATGGAAAGTAAACAGAACAGATGGATAAAAGGAAAACTATGAGATAAGGAAGACGGAAGCGAACGAAGCCAGATAAATAAATATGATCAGGGATAATGTAATTAAGATGAAGGAGAGATCTGGTATCACCCTGACCTCTCAATCCATGAGATAAGAAATACAAACTAGTGACAGCCACTGTGATCAATTCCTTTAGGATTTATATTACTGTGCTGTTTATTTCTAGGGAAAAGATCCTACATTCTGACAATGTGCTTCCAAAAGAAATTTTAAAATGAGGTTTAGCAGATGAAACAGTAAGAACTGAATCTAAACTATTTTACCCAGGAAATGCTTTATTTTGCTTCTATCAAAATGTGCTCATTATCTGTGGTACTGAGGTTTTCTCTTCCATGCCACTGTGTATTTCCAACAAAGATATCATAAAGGAAATACAAATCATTCAAACACCACAAGCTTTTATAGTTGTGGACAAAAACAAAACCAAAAAAGGTATTCTGGCCTTTCCTGTCTATTTACTACTTATTCTCAATTGACTTGCTTTATCTCACTTATATCTCTGATCAAGGGAGAATTAATGATTTCCTCTATTTAAGTGGAGTTGTAGTCAAGTGTTTTTCCCTGGGAGGGGACAACAAACCAAACCAACCAACCAACACACCCAACCAAACCAAAAAAAAACCAAGCACAAAGCACCTTACGTGGATCATGAAGTGCATGGAGTAGTACAAGGAAATATGTTTTAATCTCCACAGTATTATTAATTTCTCTGAAGATACCCAGCCTTTTAAAGAACTCCACCTTCTGCCTGGAACAGTCTTCTCAATATCTTTTCAAATCAGGAAAAAAAAAAAATAAACCACACAAAAAGAAAATGAAACCACAAAATTCAAAGCAAAGATCATTTGTGAACAGCCCTTTAACATGAAACTATCTAAAGATCTTTTGACAAGATACCTGTTGCCTTTCATCACTAGAAGACATTCAGACAATTAGAAGTACATTTCAGGCTATCATCTATTTACAGTATTGTAACTCTTTAAAGAGCAACTAACAACTACTGCAAAAAGTTAAAGATTCATATTATCAATTCACTGACTCCCACCTCTGGCCCTACAACAAGGAAAAAGGTTTCTCCCAAACAGAGCTGTTCGCTTCCTGTGCGTTAATCACAAGGTTAATGCCTACCTAGCCTGCACTGATCATATTGTTCACTGCTTCCAGTCACACCTGCTTACCCTTGCCCAGCTCCCTGGGTCTTTCTATCCACTAACGTGTAATTGGTGGCACAACTTTGATATTAGCAGTGCAGTAACATACTGCATATTCTCCACATACTAACATGTGGGAATTTGTAGCAGTAGTGAAAATAGATTTTTTGTAATTATTAACTTGCCAGTACACCTCTTCCCCCCTTAAAAGAGCTTATTTCAAATTGGACAAGTTTCATCCAGAACTTTCCACCCAATGACATGTCTTAATGCTTCGTGAGCTCCATGCACAACCAGGGAAGCAGATTGCTGTTTTTGAAGGTGCTGTGATCTGCTTGCCATTTCAGATACGAGGCAGCAAATATTGTCTAGCCACTGTATTCTGGGCCTTCACGTAATGCAGAGGAAGTTTCAGCTACAACACATGCTGTTCTTTAATGCCTTTTGTCATTGGATCTGGAGTACTACAGCTTTTCTTCAGATTTGGAAACAAATTACAGCACTTGATTCTATTAATTAAATAGAGATTGATTGATGTCATCAAAGCAAATTAATTATGTCTAGTTAATGTTTCTGAGCCAGATTCCCTCAGCTAATAAAGTGGTAAGTAAATGAGGTGTCATAAAGGACTATTTTCTTTATTTTCAAGGTCAAAATGTCAATAAAGCTTTGACATGGACTCAATAAGCAGGGAGAAGACTCAGGAAGGTGACCTTTTATACACGTTTATTATTTTTGCCAGCATAAATCTTGCCTAAACCTGTGGTAATAATCATGACAAGCAAGCATTAAGCATAAAACATCTGCTTGTTTTCGCTGCAGGTCAATGTTAGAAGCTACAAATCTATTTGTGCATTTACATCAAGTAAGCTCTAACCTACTTCTGTTTGTCAGTGTCAAACATTAGTCTGTAGAGGTGACCAAAACTGCCACTCGCGCTGTGCCTGTTTATGTGACTAAAATATCATACTAATCTACATTGAGGGTAGCCAATCTGCATGTAGGACAAACACTTGAAGTGGCTTTGCAGCCACAGTCTGTTACCTCACATGCAGACATTTTCCTTTGCGAGATGCAGCTTTCAGAGCAGACGTACACGTCCTGAAACATTTTAAAAATAAAAGTGGATGAACAGAGGTCATGCAAACAAATTCTGCCCACCCCAACAGATGCTTATTAACAAAAACTGATAGGAACCTTATAATCCGTGTGTGTTAATACATACAAGTTTAATTTAGTAGTAGTCTTATGACATGAGAAGTGTTTGGTAGTCTTCCTTGTCTACTAGTTTTGTAACTTCTTGGGAAAACTCTGAGGGAAGGGAAGAATTCAGCAAAACACAAACAATTTCAATTAAAAAAAAATCATTAATGCACAAACTCTAAAATAATATTTAAGTGCCCAGGTTGAGCTGAGATCAACAACTGAAGAGCCACCTCATGTCTAAGTACTTCTGAAATGTAAAACTTCAGTTGCTGTGGGGTTCTCCAGGGGAAATTGAGGGGTCCCAGGGTTCTGTCTGCGTTCACGAGACAAGAGCCTGGCCAAGCTTGAAGCAGTCTAGCTACTCTGCAGCACACACCTGCTGTGCTGTGCAGCTGCAGGGGCTGTTCTGTACTGCACTGCTCACCACAGAAAGTTCACATGGAGTCCAACACAGTTTTTAAGTGCAAGAAAACTCAACAGCTTTAGAAACAACATATCAGAAAATACTGATAATGTAGCTAAAAAAAATAAATATATATATATATTAGTTTGTTATTTGCCTCTAGGAAAGCCTTTCACCAGATCTTCTAGTCCTGGAAGCAGGTGAAATTAGAGAAATGCTCTTCCCCTCATAAAAGCAGCGGCTCAGTTGAGAGCTACTGCCTTGCTGTGAAGCACCATCAGCAGATCATTGATAAGCATGCAAAAGGCATTTTAAAGGTGCTCCCAGAATAATAGCTAATAAGAAAAGCACACTTAGCAAATATAATTGTAACCCTCAGCAGTATTTTGCTTATGCTGAAGACAGGGATGACACCCGTTACAAAGATACGACTGTAGTACAAACGTACAGCCCTGCATCACACAACACAACTGGTCTTCCTAAAGTGATTCATGCAAAGCCACAGAGACATAGGAAAGTTTTTGAGCTTGACTTCATCTCCTGCATCATAAGGCTAAATTTACAGATTACATTAAGATATCATGAAAGTAAACTCCAAACGATCTAACTTCTCCTGAACTGACAATCAAGCCTTAGCTACCACTGCTCCAATAGTTTTCAAGACATAACATGCCCAAAGCTTATACCATTCAGAACAATCTCATTGGAATGTATAGACAGAGAGTAAACATTCCAGAGGAAGCCACAGATGACTTTTTCACCTGACTGCAGCCAGTGCTTCAAACACAACACAGAACATTACCTCATAAATCTAAAGCTATGATTGGATATTTGCTTCAGAAACAGCCTTGCCAGGTAAAGATACCAATTAATTTCTCCAGCTGACTGTCACTACAGCTTCTCCTTAGAGCTGAAGCACTGCCTTGTGCGAGTACTTCCCATTCATTTCAAGACAGTTACTGGGTTATCTCACCCTGCTGTGGCAAGCTATTTAAGTATCATTTCCTGGCCAGCCCCAGACTGCTAATGCAAACACCATATTCTGTAGCACACATTACCAGTAAAGCAAGTTCAATGGCACATCCCTCTCTTGCCAGTCATATGAAAAAATGCTGTTGAGCTTCTCTAAAAGGCAGCACTTAGCCTGCTCCTCATAATCAAAGGTCGAATTCCCCCTGATTAAATAGACAGTATGAAATGACAGATGATTTTGTAACAATATTTATCCTTTTTTCTTTTAATAAAAATACTCATACTTGGGATAACCTTAGCCCCGAGTGCTACAAAAGTCACCATCTTCCTAGTTTTGCCTTTGCTATTACTTTTTGAATAGTGTTCAGCTGACAGCACAGACGGAAATAGAAAGTACACTCAGATTCTGCAACACAAGAGTTAAAACAACAGCAATGGATAAAAAAAGGAGTAGAAAGTAGAAAAGCCCAAGCCTCTGAGGGTAGAGCACGCACACGTACAACTCCTGAAAAAGGCAAATATAACCCAGCACCATACAGTTTTTACGCTAGCTAAGAGTTTTCCCTCCAATTTAAGCAGTCGCTTCTCTGCCCAGTGCTGCACTTCCATTTTCTAACCATCCCATTGAAAGTGTTCTCTGATATGACCCTTTTAGGAATTAATAATTCATAGAGGTATTGCTGCATGGTGCAGTTTTAAGATTAGATAGAGACTGTTACAGCATAACTCAGTAGCCAATAAAATACAAAATATTACAGCATCTTGCTTAGAAATTTATGACCTTCAAGGTGCATTTTGATACATACGCTCTAGTTCAAGAAGGTATCAAGAAACCAAAAAGAAAATAGGGGAGTGTTTTCCCTACTTGAGCACATTTTAGTATGTCCAGGTTGCCTAGCAAAACATACATATGTCTGTGTGGTGCAGAGCCTTACAAATATAGACACAACATTAATTTGTCATCAGTATCATAGTCCTCTGGCTTGTCCAGAGTTATGAAGTAAATGCAACATTTTGGTCTGAAAAAAAAGGAAAAGAAAAACAAATTCTGAAGTATTTTCACTTCTGTATTTCTAAAATGTTTTAGTGTTACTACCTGCAGGGCTGTAGGAACAGAAGGTAGTTTTGACCAGAAGCTGACAAGTTGAATATGGGCTTTTTGTTTTATTTTTGTCTTAAAGTACTCAGCAAGTAAGCAGAGCAACTCTCAAAAGGCCCTGAGCAATAGGTGAATCTCAGGATGTATTTTCATTCTCATTAAGATATTTACAGGGAGAGAATAACATTTATTTCACAAAACATGTTGAAAAACCTAAAGATACCGTATTCAGCATATTGTTATTATCCAACTGTAAAATACTATTAGCATAATTTTAAATTATCTTGATTAGAAGTGACTGACTGATAAAATAGGCTTGGTAAAAGTAAACTGAAGTCTCCCTACATAAGGATATGAGACACCCCCCCCCATTTTTCACTCAGTGTTTCCAGTGAAACAAGGTAAACACCCACTGGGTCATACTCTTACACCTAAGGTTGCAAAAACAGGCAGAAACCATCCCGTTTGTGTTTATACCCTGGCAAAACAGGGACATTAATGCTGCTGGAGAATTACTACACGCCATAATCCCATCCTTCTCTCTACTTCTACAGTTGTGCACATTGCTAACAGCGTTGCCTTCAACTTACTCAAATTTAGGAAAATCAACTTAAGAGTAAGAAATTAATTGCTGGAAACATTAATACGAATGGGACAAGGCGACAACATTTAGCATTGTTAATGAGTCCCCTTGTCAAACCCCACCGTATCCAAACCAGCCACAGTTCCTGTACCCATGACAACCTGCACCCTTGTTACTGAACAGCAGGGCCCTCGCTGTGGCAAAGCCACTGGGTAAGCTCCTGCCTCTCCACGCTATGCGGGCATCACCAAGAAGGGATTTCCTCCTGGCTGGTGGCAATATCCACCGCAGTCAACTGCGGGCAGGAGCACAAGCTGCTGTTTATCTGCACGTGGCGAGTGGGCATGAGGGAGGATTTATCTGTTTTTCTGTTGAGCACATGTTCACTATATATAGGGTTTGTTTCCCTGTTTGAGAAGAGCTCTGATGTTAGGAAAGTAGCTAAAGATAGACCAAGTGTGTCAGGTTCATTTCTCCTGTACCTTTCATTTACATCATTGTTTACTGGCAGAGCTGCCAAGCTGTAAGCACCCACATGGCTCTGTGTTTCATCTGCAAAATTCACCGTATGAATGCAGCATATCATCCAGTTTGATTTATCTACACCTATTTTTTTCTTCTGATGCTTAAAGTACTGGCTCCAAACACCTACTGCTTCAGTTCAATGACAACCAAGAAATGCTGAAGAGTACTGAAGAGCTCTAAAGAGCTAAGAGTGCTAAAGTGCTCCTAGAGATACCCAAAGACCTTGAATGAAAAACTTAGGAGTTTCACTGAAGTTTTTTCTCTTTTCAAGTGCAAACTGTAGAGAAGTACAGTAATTGATCTTCTTCTATTGACTAGTTTGACAAAAACCTAAATCAGAAAAGTTTCCACCAAATTTCTTTCAATTATTTTCAATTAATTTCTTTTAATTCATTAGAAATAAACACTGGAGCTTGTAATTTGCTTCCAGCTCTCCTGACCGTTAATAGTTGCATTGCCCCGGACAATATCTCCCTGTTCTAGGACATACTGAGAACTTGAGGGACCAAGGAAGGCCCTGAGCAATCCACTCTGACAGCAAACCTAGATCCAAGAGCAGCTTCGTAGGGCAGACATCCAATGAGGCAGGCATCCCCCGCTGAGGGGGTCGAGTGTACCGTTGGTAAATCTGCGGATGACACCAAGCTGGGGGAGTGTCGATCTGCCAGAGGGTCGGGAGATTTGCAGAGGGACCTGGACAGGCTGAGTTGATGGGCTGAGGCCAGTAACATGAGGGTCAACAAGGCCAAGGGCTGGGTTCTGCACTTTGGCCACAGTGACCCCCTGCAGTGCTCCAGAATGGGGGATGAAGGGCTGGAGGGCGGCCTGGCAGAGAGGGACTGGGAGTACTGGTTGATTGACAGCTGAACAGGAGCCAGCAGTGTGCAGAGCTGGCCAGGAAGGCCAGTGGCATCTTGGCTNGGAAGGAAAAAGGAAAAGCTGCTCAGTAGTCACAAGGCACTAGACTAATAACACTTTAATATGCAAAAGTACTGGACACTGGAGACAGGAAAAGAAGGATACAAAACCAAACAAATAAGCAAACTCTGCAAGGTGGCTGGGGCTCATTTGCTTCTTTAGGTGCTGCACGTGCCTCCTCAAAGAAAAAAATGGGTAACTTGATCAATTGAAAAAGGAAAGTAGCTCCAGTCAGGGTGTTTAATATTGGATGCTTTGGTTAAAATGTTTTAACTTGAAAGATTCATTAATATTTGGAGAGTGAAAGCTTTTCTTTTTAGAGGTTCAGTGCTCAGCTGCTCATTAAGCACAAAATTGCATCTTTGGTAATTGCTTGTAAAAGCTGAGAAAAATGATAAACATTTCTGTAGTACAAGCAAGGGTACACTGCAAAGCAAGGTATGAGACTATCTCATTTGGGAAAGGAAAGAAGAGAAAATAACTAATAGAGTGAGCAACCTGCACGTTTTTTTNTTAAGCACAAAATTGCATCTTTGGTAATTGCTTGTAAAAGCTGAGAAAAATGATAAACATTTCTGTAGTACAAGCAAGGGTACACTGCAAAGCAAGGTATGAGACTATCTCATTTGGGAAAGGAAAGAAGAGAAAATAACTAATAGAGTGAGCAACCTGCACGTTTTTTTAAAGTCCTCCCTGTTTGAGCATATTGTCTGTAGTAGTGGTTTCCCTAGCCCAGGGATGAAGCACTGTGTGAGCAAAGCAAGTCCAGCAGCTGGGAGTTTACGGTAGGATCAAGATGAGGAGGAAAAGGACTCCAGTCTCTCTCC
>VWZY01007027.1:27522-73939 GCA_013399075.1 Chloroceryle aenea
CCCCCCCCCCCCCCTTAATTTACTTGGTTTTATTGGGTTATTTTTTTATTTGGGTTTTTTTTTATTGTGTATGTTTTGTTTGGTTGGTTTCTTTGGGTTCGTTTGCTGAATTTTTTTAAAGGCAGAAAATAGGATCCAAATTCTTAGGTCTGACAAGATCTTTCCCCAGTTCATTTTGTGAGAGACTGTTGTTTGACTTAAGGATACTGGCCAAATGCAGGCTGTAATACTTACATTCTCAGATTCCTAAATTGTCAGTGAAGCTTCCCTTGGATATACTGATCACCCGAGGGCACGCAGCCAAAAAGTTGCCATTTTTTATTCCATTCACATCAGCTGCGTGAAGTGACCCCTGCATATTTCTTAGATGTATTTCACACAGGTCTCGCAGCCGAGTCTGTTAATTGTTTTTACTAGATCACCGGATGAGCAATGGTGTAGAGCACTAACAACAAGGATGCACAGCTATTGCTGCGTCAGATTTGTACACTCCCTGGAACGACAGGGAACACAGCCTCTGTCACAAACATACTCAAGGCACTAGAAGGCAGGCACTTTCCTTGAGTACTTATTTTATATGACAAGAACAGTAACTAAAGACTTTGTTTTGTTGAACTAAAATGCAAGGAAAGCTTATTTGGAACGGCAAAAGGATTGGATTAAGTGTAACCAATCTGCATCTTCACCCAAATACAGTATTTCTAGATGAACAAGGAGTTCCTCTACAAGCTACTTCAGATGACAAAGTATGAAAGCTTTCGCCACTTCTTCTGACACAAGGCCAAGTAGTAATATTTTGGATATACTAGAGAGCTCGAAACCCACAAAAGAGAAGAAAAAAAAGAACTGCCAGCAAGGAAGGTGGGCTAGTGAGTACCTACGTAGTCCAAATCTTGTTACTCATTCCCAAGATTTACACTGGGCCTTACAGACAGATCTATAAATAGAGCATCCACAGGCAGTTATGTTTAATACCCAACTATAAAACCAACTCAGTTCTGTCCTGTTCTTCACAAAACAGAGCAAAGATCTTCAGTTTTAGTGCTCTACCAAGTGCATAAACATAATTCCCCAAAAGTTCAAGTCAGACACAGAGCCCAGTGGGAGATTTTATTGGGAGAGTTACAGAACTCCAGGGTAGACAGGGAGAGGGGAACAGTGGGATGACACATAGCATACTTTTCATCTGCAGTGTATCCACTCATTGGATTGAGTTGAATCTTTTATGGGCTACAGGCGGCATAGCTCAGAATAGTGTCATTGATGGAAAACTGTTCATTAAAAATCAGGGCCAGAGAACTGTACTTTTTGATACGAATCACAGAATCATGGAATAATTCAGACTGGAAGGAGTTGAGGTGGTCATCGCCATACACAACAGAATGCAGCTCTTACCACAGATTGCAGTACCAGTTGCAGCACTAGAATTAGTTTGTTATTTTTGGTATAAATTGTCTGATTGTAATAGGAAGGGAGCATAAAAACAGACTGCAGCAACTCAAGTCATCACCACCTTCTTTTGGAAAAAATAAAAGCCTTCTCCTAGACTGCAAAATGAACAAGAAATAGAATTTCTTCTATCACCAGCAAACAAACAAAACCAAAAACTTCAAAAGCTTGACCCTCCAACTTGCACAGATAAAAATGACAGCATCTCACGGTCAACAGTTTTACTATTTCTGAATGCATGAAAAAGTTTCTACACATCCATAAACCCCCCCCAAAATGCATTTTGATATCAAGCCCTGTGTCTATGAATCCTGTTCACATATTTCAACTGCAGTCCTTTCAAATTACTAGTAACATGCCATTTCTTACAAACAGATGCACAGTGAGAGCCATTGTCATCTTCTGACTTTTTTGACAATTCGGAGGCAATTTGCTAATGTGTTAAAAGCTCATAGATCATTTTCAGGGGGTGGAGGTGGTGGTTTTGTTGATGGGTTTTAGGGTTTGAGTAGCTTCCTCCCCTCAATTCTAATGGTTCAACAGTAGGAAATGTAAGTAAAATAGTTATAACCACAGATCCAATACATCCAAGGAATTTTAAAAGTCAGAAGATGCAAGAATATTTGGCCCAAGTGATTCAAATAGTGTGGAGCACTAGAAGTTATCAGAATAGGTCAAATCAACCAAATCGCATCTGCTGGGGAGTTTTGTGCTACATAAGAAATACCAAAGAACATTTATTTGCCTTAGAAAAAGGGGTATGCCAAAAAAGGCTCAAGGCTACACACTCCAAGGCAGTTCTGTGGATGTCCTGTGTGTACACCAGTTGTCTTGTGTGCGTATCAGTTTCTCTTACTCAAGCACTTTATCCTTTAGTATTAAATATATTCACTTCATTTTTTCCCTAACTGCCTTTTTAGAATGGAAAAGCTAAATAGGAAAAGGGAACATTTCAGCACAACCCTTAAATCTGAAGGGATGAACAGCAGCTCAGTCAGCTGCATAATAATGCACTACTACTTTCCACCTAAAGTTATACACAAAATTCCTTTGTCAATCAACTTCTAGATCTACGGCACAGAAATGAGTGGTAAAATTGTAAATCCTGATGTAGCAGCACTATTTCCACACTGGTATAATCCAGAAGCAGTATTTGTTGCTGAATCACAACTCAGTGCAATAGCAGCCTTCAAAACCAGGACATGAAACTTATTATCAAAAGCACAGAAGGCAAAATAAGATGAGATGGCTAGTGCTTTCAAAGCCTTTGATAATATAAATAGTACTTTTTTAAATTAAAACAACAACAACAAAAATCGAGTTGGATGCGATGATCAGTGAACTAGAAACACAGTGTGCTCCCCAAAAGAGGGAGGGTAGGACATGGCTGAAATATCTCTGCAGTTTGTTCTTTAAGTGGCAAACCAAAGTAGAGTTAGTAGAGGGTCTCCTCAACATCTTCCTTTTCCCGTGAAAATTTATTACTGCATTCGGCTTGTTAGGGCAAGGTGCTCATTTCTGATACCACTACCAATGCCAAAAACAAAGGGATAGAAAAAAGTCGATGTTGAAACTCCTGGACTTCACATACCACATATGGCTTGGGACTGTCTGAAACACTGACTGCAGAAAGATTTACAGCATTGTTCATGATGCTGCAGAATAAATTCAGAAAGTAAAAGGAGACAAGAACAAAAGAATAAAAAGAATTTAAGTGCTGCCGAAAAAAAAGATGGAACTGTTAAATGCAGTTACTGAGAATAAAAACCAGCTGAATGTGTCAGATTCCAGAGAACTATGCTTTCTAATACAGTTTAAATAATCAGATCTTACCAGAAGGAGTGTTGCATTTGATGTACTCTGATGAGAGCCAGTTAAGTTTTCTCCTGAAAAAATATAAAATGAAAATATGTCAGAACAAGGCAGCTCAAAAATTTCCTGTCAAAACAGAAATGATTTAGATTGTTTATGTAGCATTAGTATGGATTCATGAATAAGTATTCTTACTTATAACAACCTAATATTCTTTTTAATAACAGCATTATTCTGGAACAGTATTTTTTTCACCAAGTTCATGTTAAGACAAGTGCTGAGCAGCTATTATGCCTCCTTATTTACTACTGCTACCACACAGTCGAGGATCCCAGCTGTGGGCACAGACTGCTTTGTGCTAATACCCTACAGACCCAAGAAGGTATAAAATGTTAGTTAAAAACTAAAACATGTCTTTAATATATAAGAGAGTTTATGTGAAGAGAACTAAAGGGTGGTGGGGAGTGGAAATCACTAGGTCTGAGTTAATCTAGTGAGAATTTATATTCCCATTCTAAAGGCAAATGGCTAGTTCAAAACCCTTAATTCAGCATTACTGCAGCTAAGAGTTTGCGTTTGCCTGGTCACAGGATGCTGGGCAGGTATGCAATAAAAGACCAAAAAACAAACCCACAACAACAAAACACAACCAACCCTTAATTAACACTTGGCCAACCTGCAATTAAAAAATCTTATGGAAAGGTCAAGTGATTGCAAAGACAAGTTGGTGTGTTTGAGCACACTCTCAGGTGAATCCACCAGAATCTTCACATAATTTACCCAGTGGCAGCTTAAAAAGGAGGTTCAGGCACGAGGTTGATTCACAGTCATCAGAAATTGACCTTTTGTCATTGTGTCCATCACCAGGTAGCAGCTTTCATTATGGGATGGCGCATTTATTCTGTCATGCCAACACGGTTAATGAAGCAATCATACGTACTAATGGTGCATTATATCAGGGTTCAAATGCTGCCCTCACGAACGCCGAGGCCATTCTGTTGCTCTGTAAGTTAAGTCAGAAATGCACCCTTTGTGTCCATATTTCCCTTCTGCAGTAGCAGCCAATCTTTCTCATGCCAAATCCTTTTCTTATTTGAATGACTGCACTAACTCGATCAGAAGACACGTGTCCCGTCAGACAGCTCTGCGAGAAGCCGCCTGTGAAAGCCTCTGCTTAGAGCAAGTACTTTCTTCCGCACACTAAGAGTGGAACAATTTTTATTTATTTTTTTTTGAGAAAGGAATAACAGATGTCAGTTAGACTTTTCACTCAGTAACTCAGGATTCCTAAAGTCCATCTTCCATGACTAATCTTACCCCCACTCGCTAATACATTTTTCACACCTTTGTTAAAGTCACTTGGACATGTTCCAGGACTAACAGATTCTCACCCCAACCACCTGTTACGTTTGTATTTCTGCTAATTCTCTTCCCTGACTGAAGTCATCATTACTGATTAAAAAGAAAAGAGATGTGGCAACTGGTTTCTCAGAAATGCCTTTTTCCTGTATGCATAGAGATGAAATGTAAAATCAAGATATAAGAGGTATAATTGTTGACATTGCTCCTCTCACAGAGTCTTTCCCTGTTCCAGTGCTACACTGCACTGAACACAAAGTGACAGATTTACCACTTCACAATGATTTCATTTTCAGAGAAGACAGTACTAAGCAACAAGCTGCACTACACATTAAATAGCATGACAGGCAAAGAGTATGCTTAAAGAAAACAAGAGGGGAAAAAAAAAAAAGAAAAAAAAAGTGTCCTTTAAGTTTATTTGATGGTAGTTAGCTTTGTTATCGCTGCAGAAAACAAGACACTGTAGTATAGGAATTTAAACCGTTAAGTGAAATTCTACGAGGAAAAAGGTTCCTGACGTTGAAACAACACTTCTGAGACCATAAATAAAATTTCAGAAGTGATACCTTAAGTTCACGCTACTGACACACTCAATTCGTGCTTCTAAAAACAAACTGAAATACTGAAGAACCTCCAGCTTTACATGTCAGATGTAGCATTCAGAAGCAGGCTACCGTTTAGTACGAGAACTATTTATATACCTGGTTCTGTAAAAGAGCAAAATTATGAGAATTTTGATATATTTATTTGCAAATATTTAACACAGAAAGCTTTTGTAGCCTGATCAAATCCGCCCTTCAAGCCATAGCTCAATGCATATTGTAAATACCACTAGAGGACATGGAGAATACAATAATTAAGTAGCTGTTACTTGAGGTATCATTCACACCTTGGTTTTCAGATAAAACCTCTCCAGAAAAGATTAGATGAGAAAAATACATACAAGAGTTACAAATTAATCCAGAAGTGATTCTAATATATATTATATATAGCAACTATAAAGACAAATGAATAATTTGAAATATTAAAGAAAATAAAAAGAACAGACAGAAACTAATAGATATATGCTTGAGTCATTAGCATTACTAAATTTCTATCACTAACAAGCCAACGACATCAGGATAAGTATGGTATTTCTGTTCCTAAAATAACACACTAACTTTGGAAAAGAAACCCAGGCTCTAACAAGAACGCTTTTTGTTCTTTCATGCTCTTTAGGACATCTCACACGTTTGGGTAGGTATGGAAGAGACAGAAGATCAGTATTTCTCTTGACACATTGCTTAATAGAGTCCTTTATTTAAGATATTATTTTATACAAGGACAATACATTTTTTTTCTCAACCCATTGAAGCAGAGAAATGACTGTTGTTTGCGTTGGCGTAAAAAAATTATAGGAAAGCCTGCTTTTGTGCAGCTTCAGTGGGGTGGAACCCACTAAAAGAATTAAGAAACTCCAAACTACAGATTAGTTGCAAGTACACTCTCAAGTACACTAGAATTTAAACTAATATACTCATGAAAATACAGGATTAATTACACCAAAAATGAAAACCGTAATATAGATGTGTTTTACAATCATTAATGTTTTCTACCAAAGCAGTGCTAGAAAGTCACACCATCTCTTCTGAAGAGCTAACTAGCTAGCTTGCTTATGTAATTTTAACATATAAACTCTCTAGTCACAGAATCCATACAAAACCAACTGCTTCCTAGAGCAACAGAACAGAAAGATGAACACTTGCTCTTTTTCCTTGGAAATGAGCCCAATAAATGGGGATGCTTCTCTAAGAACATTTTCAGAAGGCAGCTGTAAGGCTAAGGCAGGAGATGTACATCCATGCTTGGCTGGAGCTGGTTGCCCAGGTACCGTGCTCCAGCAGAGCAGGAATGGCTGATCTGCAGCTATACTGCAGCACCACAGCAGCTGCTGTACCAGATTCCAATTACCGCATGGAAAAATTCATGCTTCCTTTCAAGAGGGCGCTACAAATTCATAGGCACCTTGAGAGCAGTTTGTACCCTGCTGTCTGGATCTCAGAGTGGTTGGAAGCCCCCACCCTGCTGCTCGCTTTACTTGCGTCGACTGGCAAACCCTGTTCCTTCTGTGCCCTCTTGAGGAACTTGATTTGACAAAAGCAATGCAATCCGCCTGCGTGCCTTGGGAGGTCATTTCCAGGCAGCATCACACTACCTGAGGAAGTTTTTCCTAGGAGGTGTGCTATACCACTGCTGAGCCCTTCAGACTGTGCTCTTGTCCTCTGGCCTGACAACAGGCAGTCATGTCACTCTATCATATCTCAAGCCATCAGAGATTCCCACGGAATCTCACACTGTCAGTTCCAAGTGGTATGACAAGGTCTAAGATAACCACACCATCCACAAGCCCATGCAAGTAGGACAGCAAAAAACCAGACTGATTTAGACTTGAAAGGATCTCTAGAGATCATCCGGTCAAGGCCAAACTCAACGTTAGACCCAAAGTCAGACGGGGTTGCTGTATACCCTGCAGAGTTCTGCACGTCTCTGTAGAGGGGGATCACTCAACCACTTCACAGCAGCCTGCTCCAGTGACCGACTACCACCACCGCTTAGAAATTCCCCGCTCCCCTTACATTCAACTGGAATTTCTTTTGGCAGAGTAGACCACCCATAATCTGCAACTTTTTGCTGCAGACCTCCCAGGTATCTACAGTTTCCTCTATAAACCCCATTTAAGTGTTTGAAGATGGCAATGGGATCCTCCCCTGAGTCTTCTTTCAGAAGAGACTTAGCTCTTCCATTTTCTCCTCATACACTGCACTCCAGTCTTCTAACACTTCTCATTTTATATTGTTGCTATGAGCAAGCTGAGCAGTGTCACCACGCCATCCTTGTTACCTGGTGCCTTTCTCTACTTACTGCTGCTAGCTTCATAAGGTCAGGATTTTTTTTTTCTTCCAGTTATTTTCAAATAGCAATTGCATGGCTGCACAAAGCTTTTAGCCAACGGCAAGACAAATTCTAAACCAAGCTTCAATCTGAGCCTTATTTCTTTACCACTATGTCATTTACTAATCTTACCTTCCCAATATCTAACAGAATACAAAAAGAACAGGTGTCAGAAGTATGGATCCATGAAAATCATGTGGAAGTGACCTCTACAGGCAGCAATAAAAGCTCATTCATTCTCACTTAAGACAATCAGAGGACTGCAATATGAAAGGGAATTATAGAAGAGAACAGCAAAACTCCTTGTGTCTCCCTAATCGAGTTCACCTTTCCTGCAAGTATTGGCATTCTTTCCTCATTAAAATAAGAAAAGGGCCATTCCAGACTAAAAGACAAAACCTGGGGAAGAATCCATCCACCTACATGAGACAATAGAATTTCAGCCAACTAAGGAAGAGCAATCAGAGTTCTCGTTCGAAGTCCAGCAGTTTACCTGTCAGAGCAATAGCTGCTGTTCTCCAGTGCCTGCTGGGTTTAAGGAGTGTGATGAGATGCTTTGATTTTGCATTGCAGGGGCCAGGCACAGGCCACACAAAGCAGTAGTACTAACTACAAAAATGAAGCAGAGAGCAAGTTTGAGATCAGTCACCAGCTTGCATTTGAATGAGCTCTAAGTCCTCTTCTCAAGGGAAGGTGGTACGTACATGTGAATGTATCACTAACTGCAGATGCCACTTCACTTTGTTCCCAGCTGCTCATCACAGAGTGCCTACCCGTGCAGGGCTGCACATGTTCATTTTTCCTGACTCCTCACAAAGCGTCACAGCAATATTTTCCCTGCTTCCTTACTTTCTGCTGCTTTTGCCTTCCTACCGTCTCAGCTGAAGCTTGCATACAGTGATGGGCTAGACAGCTTTGGCATTAGACTGACATTCTTCAAGCTAAAAAAAAAATATTCAAGAAGTGATCTTTGTTTTCTCTGCAACCATCTTCTCTGAACCTCTCTTTCAGTTAGTTCAGAATTCTCACCAGCTTTTGTTCCCTGTCCAGGTACAGCCAGTTGCAGCTGCTTCCTCCCAGAAGCTCTCTGTCCTGCTGATCTGCAGTTATGTCTTTTAGAATAAGAGCTACTAGTCTGGACAGTGAGACAGGGGAAGCAACGGCAGGGTAGGACCAGATGGAACGTATCTCACAGAATACAGCTGACTCTACTTTAGGTGGTCGTGCTCGGAAAAAGGCTCTCAGACCATGCAATGGTCTTTTGACGGAAGACTGGGACCTGACTACATCTGAAGAAGGTGATTTCACAATGCTCTATACCACACATTAAAACCCACACCACGCTCATCCCTAGAGCACAATTTTGAGTCTGGTTTTCAGTTTTTGTTTTGTTGGGTTTTATTTTATTTTTAACCATGAGAACTTTTCCTACTTCCAAATAACATCACGACTAAAAAACACTTGCTACTGAACAGAGGCAGACAGGATTAGAGATCTTTTGAATCAGGGTCTCAGTGAAGTCACTTCCCCAAAGCACATAAGGTAATGTATTTTGCATTTTACTCAATACCAGGGAAGACAACCTTCTGAACATCAACTCACAATGCACCAGGAGTGAGCACTCTGTGCAGAAGGGTACAGTAAAAACAACCTGAACAGCTGATTGAGTTGCCTTTTGGAAAGCACCTGCAAACTCTGCGGACTGGTAGAATGAACCCTAAGTGCTGTCAGCACTGGAACAGGAATACAGGTGTTATGAACAGATCACTGACTCCAGATCATGAAAACTCCTCTGGAAAGTTCCACCCAATTTCTGGGTCTTACGTGACCCGAGCTTCACAATACAGAACTTGGAAGTTATTTTAGACCGCCAGTTGAGTTTTGGCAAAGCCAAGAAGATATTAGTGTGAGTATTCAGCAGATGATTTACAAATAAATGAAACCTGAACAATGTCTATTTTCAAAGGAGACATTTTCACAGAATATGGATTACAGCACGTTCTCTGGAGTCCTGCTTCCCCTCCTAACGCTACAATGCTACGCATAATATTTCCATAGTATTAGTTTATTCCCATACTCGCCTTCACAGGAGATTTCTGGCATAAAAATAAAGGTAGACATGCAGACAAATACTTTTCCATGTCAGACTGTTGGCAGATCAAAACAAAGACATTGAGAGTAAAGCTATACAGAAACCAATTCAAAGTACTCAAGTAATTGCCTCTTGCCCTGAAGACAATAAGGACGCTCTTGTTACTCTAGCCAAAAAAAGAGAATCCAATAATCTTAAGAAAACAGTACTCTAAAAGGTGATAATTTGATCTATGGAACATATTTCAGAGTTACTAGTTCTGCCTCCTGGACTGTGAATATTGGCCATTTCTTAGCTTAATAACACAGACTGTTGCTGGTCAACTCTTGGTAGATCTCAGTGAATTCTCCAGAAAGGATTGGAATACTGTGAAGACTCAATGCTTAAACTATGAAATGTCATACTTGGAATTTCTTATTAGACATAGTCATGCCACAAAAATCAAAATATTTTTGTGCACCAGTGTTTAAATACATAGAGAGATGAAAGTTTTTGATAGAAAGCTTAGTCCTTTAAAGAGGATACGAAGGTAGTGGTACTGGGAACAATACTTGAGGCTCTCTTAGGCTATGAAGACTAACCATGATAAAAATCACACTTCAAACATCAACACTTCTATCTACACCAAAACCCAACAGTTCTAATTGCATTGGTTTCATTGAGCCAGACTAATAAGATAAGTATGTGTGCATTACTGTGTACTGTTATAAGTTTGGGGACTAAGCATAGTAAAATAAATCCAATACTGCAGTGGAAAAGGTTGTGTTATGACTCATAAATATTTATAAACCAGAAAAACAGTGGAGTTTGGTTTGATATTCAGGAAAAAAAGATTTATTTTTCATGAATCCAATTCTTTAGGAGCTTTAGTGTGCAACATTTTTAATCTTTATATAAATGACCTTGATAAAATTAATAAATTGAGCAAGACTATCACCTAGTGGTCAAACGGAGCAATATTTTAGGGTTTTTTTCTTGTGAGCTCTTCGATTTGCTGAAGGAGTGTTTGGGGACCTTCCCCCCCCACCCTGAACTCTGTCAAATCCTCAATCTTCTCAGGGATACTAGATAAGAAGCAAATGAATATATTCGGAACCCCATTGTGTCAATGCTTTATTACTAGCAATTTATTTTTTATTTCCAGCAGCTTTTTAAAAACATCTCCATCTCAAAACAGTTCTACTAAATCCTTTATTTCACTTACTGTTTTGTTTGGTTTCTTTGGTTTTGTTTTCCTTTCCTGAAACAAACTCAAATATCTACCTTAAAAGCCTAATCAGACTTTTTCAGGAGTCAGGCAGCACTCCTTTGACCATAAGAAGGGGAATCGAAAACTGAGAAGATACTTCAGATAGACAGAAAACCTAAGGTGAAGGAAGAAGGTGAAACAGCACTTTCTAAAATGAGCACAGTCTAAAAGGATATAACCAATGTCAACTCTGCAGGGAAAAATATTTTGGGGTGTACTGAGGGTTTTTTTTGGGGGGGATGTGGTATGTGTTTTGTTTTTATTTAGAAAATAAACACAGAAACCACACACACTTGAAGCTGTGCAATGCTAGAGTGTTGGTATTCTGAAGTGCCCAGGAGCTCTTGCCCTGGGCCAGCTCACTGCAGACTGCACCAACACAGAAGAAAGGCTGGTGCGTGCCCTAAGGGCTTTACTCTCCACACCTCCCCAGGGGTGCTAGACCATGACCATTCCGCTCAAGTCTGTAGGATGTCATTTGAAGGGGTACAGAGGGTAGAGTGTCCAGGATTTAACTGGACAGGCAGCACACTGGAATTATTTGACATGCTGGAAGAGGAAAAAGAGTTTTCCATCTTCAAGGTTTATTGCTTTCAGACCGTTTTCTGTCTCAGCTGAGACCAATAAATAAATAAGGATGCCATTTTCTCCAGGAGGTACTGGTGCTATTATCCTTCAAACTATGTTGAAAAGTTACTGTAAACAGACTTCACTGCTTTTTAAAGAAAAAAAAAAAAGTAGGTTTTGGAATGGTAAGAAAAACACAGCTCCAAGTTTGAAATGAAAAAGCAGGACAGTGTCATGAAAAGACAAAGCACATTCATGCAGATAGAGGACCTTGGCTGCAGTGCTACACAGCTTCCAATTCAGCCAGCTTCCAGCAAGGGCAAGGAGGTTCTGCACACCTATCCCACTGCCTGCAGAAGAACGCCTGGTTTTGAAAGTGTCCTTTCACAGCCCTGCATGACAGTATAACTCTTCTAATTTGCTTTGATACAACACAACCTTTTATTCTCACTTAGGATGGTTTTGGGTGGGAAGAGTACATACACAGCCTGTTTAAACTGAACTACTAGTCCACCACTACAGAGGACTAGGGCAAGGGTGAAAGACCATTGACTTAGATGAACATATTCCATGTTTACAAAGCACCAGTAACAAGGACTTAACAGGGCTAGAGAAAGCAAGCAAGGAAGAAACTCTTTGCTGCTGTTACAATTAGTTACATCGTTTAACTGCACTCAAAAGGAGTAAGTCTTGACTCCCATCCACCACTGAAAAAACACTGCAAGTGATATTTCAAAAACCTTATTACCACCTACCAGATTAATTTATCTTAATGACGTAAGACCTTACAAGTCCCAGAAGAGAAAGGCACTACTCTCTCAATCTACAGCTTCGAAGGAACAGACATTGTCTATTTTAATTGGCTTTTTTTTTCCTGTTAATATTTGCTGCTAATTAATAAGGGGTAGAAAAACTCCAGGAGAAACTAAATGCTCTGTTGCTAGAAGCTAGTTATATTAAACTCATTAACAGTTTGGGAACCTTAAACATGTTCAACTTTACTGTGATGCAATTGTTTACTTCTTCATTCATTGCAGATTAAGACAATACAAATGTTTTTCAACAGTTCCTAGGGTATTAATCTTTTTGTCAGCTTAGAGAGTCTTTAACGGACTTAAACCAGACTTTTATTTAAAGCCAACTGGATCTTAAGTGTTTCAAAACATGGCTAACCATTTATTGCACTCTATTTGCTGTGTTTTACAAACAATAGTAAACCTATCTGAGCTCACTATTCTTGACAAAACACATATTTCTATAGCCCACATTAGGTATCAATTATGGTATCTCAACATAGTTCAGGCATCTCCTTGCTTGGGTACCTAGGAAGTACCCAAGAATTTTGTCCCAGAGCTACAACTGACAGTTGTAGTCTTCACCCTTGCTTAGGTGATAGCTGTACTGTGATGAAAGTGTGCTTTGAGAGGAGACAGAGCACTCCTGGGAGCACACCAGAAATGTGGAACACACTTCTCACTATAAGTCTGCCTTTTCACTCCTCTGTCCGTACTCATTTTGCCACACTGGTGCTATATGCACATGACATTTCTACAGACTACTTAAGATGCCATTTCCAGTTGCTAGAGGAGAGGATCACCCACCTTATATTGTTGCTTTGCTTGCCTGGTACAGAACAGCAAAGCAGAGTTCATGCAGCAAACAAATGTCTAAGTATTCAAAGGCTCCTCTTCCAGGAGGAGCATAAGAGTGTGGCTTTGAAATGCAAATTATAGGTCAAGTTATTCTAGGATGGTAAAAGCCACAGCTTCAGAAACCCACTGCTGCGACTGCACCTGTTTCTCATCTCATGGGCAGTGACAAATTTGTTTTATCCATGACATTATACAATAATAAGGAGTGGCTTAACATCATATTACTACCAGAAGTAATAGAGGAGAAGGTAGCCTGAACAGTGGAGTGTTCTATTGATTTGAGAAGGGAAAAAATCAAAAGTGTTCCCTTCATTTTGACCCATGACATTGTTTCCATAAAGCCCCCACTCTGTTTGTTTTGACTACTGGAGAAGTTCAGTATTTCACCTCCAACCAGAAGGGCACTGCTGCACTAACTCCCAAGGATACAGGGAAGGTGACAAACCCTGTGCACGCAGCGGCTGGTTACAAGCAATGATCCCAACCACAGCTCACACAAAGTACAAACCCAATACAGAACAGCATGTAAAGGATCCCCAGTGTAATATAAAGCTCCACACAAAGGGAGGGCCAGTGGTAAAATGCAAGAATCAGCAGTTTCAAATAGTACTCACCTTTCCAGCACACTTCTTTCTACACAGTGATGAGCAATACACACTATTGCAGTTTCTCAATTGTCTAAAAGCAATTATATATTAGTTGCCAAGAAATACCACCAATGTCAAGAATTTGTATGCAAAATATGTCTGTATCCAGCTGATCACTACTGCTGGGCCTTCCCCTCATTCTGTTACAGGTATGAATTGCTGTAATCAGAGTACATTCAGATTGGACACACAGGAAACTCCATGTTAGTGGACATTTAACATCTCTCCTCACGTCCTGCACTAGAGCTCGTCACCAATCCTTGATCCTGAGATACAGGAGAAAAGCCCACAGGAAAGGGCAATGAGGGGAGTAACCCCACTGTTTCTACTGTCCCTCCATAATCGTAAGGAGTCCGCTTGTGATTGCTGTTTTTGAAGATGATGATGATGAAGTGAACAGGAGCACAATATTTATTCCAAGCATATTCATACCTCCACTAGCCATAACTGAACTGGCTGAGGAACCAGTGGCAGTTAATCTGTGGTGGCAGATAACTCAGTGCCATTTAATTTATCATCTCTGAAGTGTTTTCAGCTCCTGTTGAGCTCTGCTCTGCCAAGAGTGCTACCAGTATCTGGCCTGACTCATAGCTAGCATGTGTAGAATGCTGCCATATTCCTGCTGGTCTCCAGAAGGACCCTAGAACAGGTGCTATTGCTCTGAAAACCTGCCACAAGATACTCGCCGCAGTACAACACTGGCTGCAGAAGGGACACGTTATTAATGACAGGAAATGAAAAAGAATCACGGGTACCAATCAATTCCTATACCTCTTTCTACTATTGCCATTCTCCTTCCAAGGATTTCACGGTGTCTCAGTCCTGCACAAAAAGCATATTCAGATCAGATACAGTATTTCTTACAAGTGTTCTCAGTCACCCATGGTTATTGGTCTTGTTTTTCTGAGTTTACAACTGTTTTCTGCACTATCATTTCTACTAAACCTTGCTGTGTTTGAGAGCAAATGTGTCTGCCTCGCTCCATTCCAGGGAGGAGTGCCCTCGCCTTATGTTCAGTCCGTGTTTACTCCCACTGAGTTGTAAAGTAACCATTACTCACAGTAATCACATTGTTTTCATCATGACTTCACAAGTTGCATCTAGAGATGTAAATAGCAGGTCACAACTATACCGTGCAGCCAACTTTGTACCGATATTTCAGCTATAAAAGTCAAAGCTGAGATTCAGTGTAAAATTGTGCTCCTCTTCTTCTATACCATCCGCAGATGTTAATTGCTCGCTTGATAATACCAAAGCTAACTGCATTAAGGCTAACAGTGGGAATGTGGACTACTGCAACTTATTACCAAGGTCCCAGAGTATAAAGAGATACCTTGTTCCATTTTACTCCTCCAAATAAGATGGATTAACATCAGCACGATGTCTGATTCCCTGAAGATGTTATTAACTCAGGCCTGCAGTGTTAAATAAGTCAGATACCAGATCAGACAGAATTAGAATACATTAATCGGTGAAGGATGCATTGTAAAATATGCACTTCAGCCTAACTACTTGTACATTATTGCTAGAGTTCAGAGGCAAGTTTCCATCTAACAACAAATGTACTTTTTTCTTTAGATGCCAGAATTTAGTTGAAAAATGTACTGACTGGTGGAACCAGTACAATAAGAAAAATAACAACTGCTGCACAGAATTTACACGTTAGGCTGCTTGGTAGTTTGAGACTCACAAGGCATATTATGTTTTTAATTAATAAAATAAACTGAAACATACTTGCAAATATGAGCTGCTTAAAACCCTGCTGCTTTTTCTGTATTTCAACCTCAATGGCACACAGGCTTGTGCTACTCTATTTTAACATAAATATTTCTATGTCTTCCAGAAAAACTTGCCTCATGAAGCACACTCACCTCCCTCCTCTTCAGACCTGCCCACTGCACTGTCTATTGGACCTACTTGTATTCAGACCTAAACATGTAATAACTTCTACTTTCACCCACATCCTTGACTCTAGGCTTTAAAAGTCTTTTTATAAGACTTTTACTTCACTTAAGATGGACAGCACATGATACATATTTAGCAGAGTGAAAATGAGACAGGAAACAAGTTTCACAACAAGCCAACCCCCAAACCAAAAAAACCTGAAGTCAACGGTCTCTCTCAACTCCTCCCATCATCAATTGTCATCTTTATTCTACAAGTAAATAAAATAGAACTGATGAAAGGCTGATAAACATACAGAATCATAACCCAGCTGAGGTTAGATGGAGCAACTGGAGTCCCAGCCCAAACTCAGAGCAGGGGCAGCTGCAACAGACTGCTCAGGGTGGGGTCCTGGTGGGGATCATGGCCAAGGATGGAGATGCCACAAGCTCTCCGGACTGCCTCCGACGGTGGTCAATGACCCTTACAGAAAACAGGGCCTTCCCTATGCCTGTGTAAAGTTTCTTATATATTGGAATTTGTGCCAGTTGCCTCTTGTCCTGTAACCGGATACCACTGAGGAGTGCCCAGCTCTGCCCTCCCTACACACACAGCTCTAATTGAGGCGGAGGCAGAAATCATACCTGTCACTGAGGGGAGCTGACTTCTGTTCAAAGGAAAAGCTCCAATTTTAACAAAAGAACTGTACAGAAGATAAATCCAGGCCATGAAGATTTCATTATTTTATTTTCACTGATGAATAAGACTTGGGTTTGGTTTTTTTTATTGAGGAGGGGAAGCTTTAATTTTGTGTTTTATTGTTTTTCCTCTCTGAAATATTTCCCTCTCTCCAAAATAAAATTTCAGGAAAATTGACAGGTTTTAGGATTTTTTTCACATACAGAAACTTTATCAGAACCTCAAAAGGTGAAACGACATAAGTTAAACCACAGGATTTTTGAAGCACCCTCTGAACAATGGTAAACTACATGGTAAGAAGCTGGGCAATCACCTCCCACTCTGTAGCAAAAGATGACTGCACATTCAGAATGAACTTAGCTCACATCCAGTGTCCAAATGCCATTATGGCTGGTGTACTGTGTGACTGATTCAAAAGAATCCATCTCCCTCAGACAGATTAACATATGAAAATGTCTCCCTCAGAATCACAACTCTTTCTCGTACTTAAATTCTGCAACAATTCTCACTAATAAATCTGTTAGGACATAGCTCCAACAGATTAAGGGCTAAGATGTATGAACATGCATTACAGAAAAGGAGCAAAACCCCCCTACCTATCCGTGTTAAGCGCTCTCTGAAAGCCATGGGACACAGACACAAGATCATGAACAGAAGGGTGAAGTTCACTAATACTGATGAGAGACGTAGTACAATGGGAAGCCCGCTATGGGCAGAATTACAGCAGAGCACAATTGCATCATTAGTATTGTTTTGGGGCTCTCACACACAGGCATGGAGATTAATAAACAGTCTAGATCTACACTTGCCCAACTGCCTTCTGGCTCCAGAAATTGGTGCCGATTTCTTAGCCCTGGCTCAAATTTCATTAAAGATGTTAGAACAGTACAGGGTTTACATAGTCTTGAGAAAGCAATAACGTGACAAGTGGGATTTGTATTACATGCATTTGTGTGCCTGGATTGGACCCAACAAATGAATTAGCTCAATCCAGCTCTTCACAGCTAGCACAAAATCATGTTTTGGATTAATTTTCAGGCAGAAGAACTGTTTCACTCGGTAGATGAAGTGTTTTGGAATGAGTCTGAATGAGATAGTTAAAAACATTGCATCTAATCTTTTTTTCAATTGCTCACATTTAAATCATCACAGCCAAAGAACCCAGCTCACATTCTGCTTTCAACCACACAAGGGGGAAAAAAAAAAAATCCAAAGAAAAAAATCTATCAAAACCTTACCTGCTCTGTAATCTTTTAGGAACTAGATGATAATAATAATGATAATAATAATAATAATGTTTAACAGCAATATAGCACTTTACCTCTTCAAAGCACTGCACAGTCATTAACTGAAAAATCATCTGACAACAATAACTCGTCCACCTCAAGTCTGCCATCAGTGATGCACTCCAAACACTCTTCATTCAGTCCTGCTGAGAGCACTGCTGCAAAAAGGACACTGCTTAATGCATCTAGCACCAACTGGATTATTTTCTTTCTCCAGTTTAACAGGTACACTTCCTGAATGAAGCAAAATGTGCCGCAGAGGGCAATACCAGCGGAACATGGTCTAGTAAGAAAGGCCACTGCTGACAAACAATTTGTCCTTGACACTCCAGTATTCAGGAGGATGCTGATGGTCAGCACACACAACAGCAGCTGTGGTCCAGTCAGTGTATGACTGATGTGCACTTCTTCCAGAAGTAAAAAAATGAACTTTGTTCTTTTGATAAGAATAAACCCCAAAATACCTAACCCTACAGATGTCTTCAACTTCCATTTAAATACAGTTTGAGTAACTAGGAAATTGTTTGTGCTTGGGGGGGAAGGGGAGGGCCTGACATACCTAGGAATAGCAAACTACCCAGCTAATTTCAGGATTCTTTTCCTCTGAAATGTCTGCAAATTAAAACTGTAAATGCAGGATCTCCCCACAGATTGACCGGCTTGATTACTACAGATACACAAGGTAATACTGAGTGAGTTTGCATTCAGTTCTGCATTCATTTGGCACAAGTAAGGCGAAGCAGTAATTTATTACTGTCTTCTCCAAAGTCACCTTTACCATTTGTCACACATGCATCCTGAAAGATTACTGTACAGAAAGGAAAGCCCTGACAAGTAACCCAAAGCATTCAAGAGGTCACTTGCCGATAAATGCTTCCTGAGATAGGGGATACACAGAGAAAGGATCCCTGATAAGGTTTGCTTGGGGAAGCAGATGCAGCAATTCAAACAGATACACAAAATACAGAACTTTCAGATTTATCTCTGCCCACCCCCTCTATTCCTTCATCTCCATCTTCTATATAAACACCGGCTACTGCACTGTGTATTCTGGGTATTATGAAAATAAATCCTTTATTTGCATTTTACCTTAATCTGGCTTGAGTAAAGGAGAACTTCAAGGTAACACTCCAAAAAGGACACCTCTCCCAAAGGCAGAGTAAGTCTGAAAAGCAGAACACTGGGGTTCCTTAACAAGTGATTCAGATTCCCAGCACATTCTCCAAAACATTAAAATCATTTGTCAGACTTAGCCTGATTGGAGAATGAACATTGCCTGATCAGAAGAAAAATGCTTTTTGGTTACTTGAGATAATCTGTAGAGCACTCCAACTTTCCGAGAGGATACAGAAGACCTCGCCTCATTTTCAGATCTTTGTAGCAAAGACCACCAGAGGTTTGTTATATTCATAGCAATGCCAACCAATTGGCAGTTTTCATTTCCCATTCACTATTAGAAAAGTTGCTATTTCCAGTTGATTTGCACAGTGCTTACTGAACTTGAGCTTTATAGGCAACAAATATTAGCAAAACCTGATAACTTTTGGAAAATTTAGCAAAACCCCCACCCTTTTAGATACATCTCTGACCTTCTATAAAGTTATAGCAGACACCAGTGCTTTAGGGAGTGCACAGAGAAAGCTGCTGTGGAGTTCACTACATTATACTCCCACAATGCTTATGGGAAGCCTAAGTTATCACACCACAGAGAGACAAACACAGGGGATATCGCGGCTTCCATATCAACTTCTCGTACGCTGAAGAGGCCTCCTGGCTGAGCAGAACATTAAGCAGTATTGCTGCCTTACAGAAATAATGTTATCAGCACTAGAAGTGCATTTCCTACTTTTTTTAGCAAAAGCAACAAGCTTTGCAATTATTCATTTGCAAAGAGTTAAAGAAATAAACACTGGATGATCCAGAAGAAACAAAGTAAATAATAGGAAAAAAAAAAAAATATTCCGGAATGCCAAATTTCTTTGTTAACAGGTTAAAGATATTTATTGAAATTTAATTACGATTTAAAGGAGCGATCCCACCCCAACCCCTAAAAATAGACAAAGGCAACAAAGTCCAAACTTTGACAGGCGACCACTTGTTCTTCTCTTTGAGTGTCTTCCACTGTAATTATTTTTTTTTGCTTTTGGTACCTCCTCTGAGGACTCAAGGACCACAGAGTAAGCCAACATGCACATATCCAGTGGGTGACAAACCCTGACTAGATGGCAGTTAACCTCAGTGGCTAACTTGCTGAGGAGGGGTCACAGCAACATTTATAATTCATGAGTAGGGTGTCTGAACGCGTTTCAAACATTCATTCTGCCCTGTGGCAGTTTTACTGCTCTCCACAGTATCACAGAATATACATGGTTGGAAAGGACCCCCTAGATCACCGAGTCCATAACAAGAAAAACACTAAAAACCCCCAAACACCTAGATACCTAGAGCATGCTACTTCTGTAAATACCTACAGCTTCACTAGGATAGTTTCTCTTCAAGATGCCATCAATCTCTGCCATTGGCAGGAGGGTTGGAACCACATGATCTTTAAGGTCCCTTCCAACCCTGACAATTCTGTGATTCCTCAGGTGATCCCACACTAAGTTTGCACAAATGATCAAACTACTTCATCGCAGAAAGTCTAAGCTACCTTGCTTTTTAGTCAATAATTGAGACTATCAGTCATATCTATTAGTAATATTAAAGGGTCATTTTGTCATTCTTTGTCATTAGACAGAATTTGCCTTCAAAAGACTGTGGAGGATTTTCTTGGCTACTGAGAGATCTTGATGCAACAAATCAAACCATATCGTATTTGCACACAGTATTGAAAAGCATGCACTTGCGCACGCAGTGCAGGGAGGATCCAGGTATTTTCAGGATAATCAGGGACAAGACACGTTGAGCACAATCACCATAAAATACTTGCTACATTTCAATAAATTAGTTCCCTCACAATCCTATCCCCTTAGCTCATTGATCTGCCACTGCACCATTCCACGCTTTAAGTCTTTCAAGACTGGTATGTCAGCTCTAGCAGCTTTTCCACAGGGGAAAAAAAACAACAAAAAAAAACCAACAAAACCATTTCAGTAAGAAATGAGATTGCCTGCTTGCACACTACCTAACAACATGCAGTCTATATACCAGTGCAGCAATGACTATTGAGAGGCAAGGACAAGTTAGATGAGGATTCAGATTCACTGGCAGCATCAAGGCTTGTTTTCCTCACTCTTCAGCATCCCCTTCCACTCCTTCTCTAGCTTTCAGTAATTGAGAAAATTTAGAATTAGCACAATCACCAAAAAAGCAGCAAACAGGGAAATTACTTAAATGAGTCAAGTAATGTTACAATGCAATTTTTGCTTAATAACTTTAAAACACTATCTGTAGAATTCCTATGGAAATCTGATTTAACTAAGAAGACAAAAAAAAAAAAAAATCAAAGGACATCGCTTTGCTGTAATGCACAAAGCACAGCCACATACCCAAAAAGTTTGAGTATCTGTTGGACAGTACTGGAACTTAGAATCTGATACTGCAGTGAAACCAGAGCAACCTGAAGCAGTTGGAGATAAAGTTCTGATAAAGAATCTCACTGTCACCTTCCGTAGTCTTATGCAGTTAAGATATGTCCTCCCTGGTTCCTGCCCTAACCTAGCCCACAATGCGCTTCCACTGGTATCACATCCCTAAACCTAATGAAGCCATTCACACCGTCCAGCAGATGTGCATTAAACATTGTCACTCACAAAGAGTGCATTTTGTGCCTGGAAAACTGTCACATACAAAGAAACATGTTCAGAGAGGAAACCATATGAGAAGTTACTCGCTGAAGCATAGGACATGCAGTGCCTGCTGTATCTTCGGGGGGGGCGAGGTGGCCAAACCCCATGCAAGCTTTGTGATAATGATCGATTTTTGTGCTGGGTGGGTCAGAATCTCAAGTCATCTCAAGTCCCAGCTAAGAACCACTCTTCTTTGGTAACCACATGCATAATGAATTTTCAACTATCAGAATTTGAGCAATTAAACTGATACCAAGGGCTGGCTGTTTTCCGATATGGGTTTTGTTGTATCCAAGGAATGGTTTTTTATCTTTACATGAATGCGGGAGCTGAAGGAAACTTGGATTTTGTTTGAGTTGTAGAATTTATCTAGGAACAATTATCATTACATTTGTTTTACCAGCTCAGCTCTATTCTATTCTAATGTTATTATAGAGAAAAGAAGTGTAGCCTAGTTGCAAAAAGCACAAAAATATCAGGAGCATCTTAAGTCTCTGGCCTGACAAATATTATCTTTATTTGGCTCTTGTGAACTCTTTCTGCTTGGCTCGTTACCGAGACAAAGCTTGCAGCTAGCAGCATTTCTCTGTGCTCTCCCAAGCGTGCTCTCAAGGAATATGGCCCTGCCTCTTGTTGATAATACTTTGCCACTAGGCGGGAATCTTTGAAAGAAAGATAATGCTTTTGCCTCTCAACTACCCCATTTAGGGAAGAGAACTAGTATATACAAGAGGAAAAAATACTTGAAAATGTCTTTTGGGAAAGAAAAACAAATGGCAACAAAACGTAATCAAGTTTGTACTGTTTACATGTAATAAGCAACTTTTACCAGGACTGATATCAGCACATTGTTTTACTGCCTCAGAGGCATCTGAAGGATTTACTGGTAGCTAAAATTATCAGCTTGGGTTTTGTTGGTGGGCTCAGTGCCAGAGGAGGTTTACATTCAGGTTTGTTTGGTGTTTTGCATTATCCTTCCCAAGCCCGTCCTCCACCCACCGTGGGCAGGAAAGCGAGTCCTGGGGAAGTCAGGTAGACTTAAGGCTTAGTCTGTTTTCAGCAGTTGTAGTTATGTCTCGAGTCCCTGGTTCTATAATGGGCCTGAAAGAAATTTCAACCTTCACACACCCAATGAAGTCCTCAGAGAGAAATACTAAACAGACTGGAGAGTCACTAAGTAGCATTTCCAAGAATTAGCCACTGTTTACATGCTTAGATAATCAAATAATCATCAAGTAAGTCATTAAAGGGTTGGTATAGTACTCGAAGCACTTTCCCTGCTTCCCTTCCCTGCTTCTTTGCTGAAAGCTATGGAAGCAAGGAAAGTTTCAGTCAAAACACCTCATTGACCTGGCAAATTGAAAGGATTTCTATCTATTTTCTGGAATGTACACCATTCACTTCAGTGTCATACCAGGACCCACTGATATATCAGTGGCTATTTCACATTTAAGAGGCTTTAGTGTCACTCATTTTCTTCCTACTACAGCATATTGGAAAAAAACCCACCATTTAGTATGATGCTGAATTTTCCAGGTAATCCTTGAGGCACTCTTCTGTTTACTTCATCTACGAGACAAGGTGGGGAAAAGAATGAAGTGTATTGTTTCCTGAAAGGGGCATAGGGAAGAAGTCCATCATCCTTCTTTGGGCATTTTAATATCAGGGCCACTGAGAAAAGAAACTTCATTCCTCTGCTGGTACAAGATGAAGTACATCTTCTAATGAAGGAACAACTGAGGTTTTCCCCAACAATGCATTTTCCATATGTAAACCTGGCATCTCTCCTTGAAAAATATATTTTTTAGTCAACAATTGACAACAGAGCTTTGGTTGAAAAATGAACTTGAATTTTGCCAAAGTGTCTAAATCAGTAGGTAAGCTATGAAAGATACAGAAAAGCCATGCCTTAGCATATCCCACCCCTCATGCGAGATGATTTTGGGTCATGTGCTTCAATACTTTATGTGCTTCTGGTCATGATGGAAATGCAACTGCTTGGTGAAATTTACCTGCTCAATTTCCATGATCTCTGTGGGAAGGAAGATTTTCCTCAAAGAAATATAATAGGATGGGTGAGAAGAAAGTCTATCAAAAAAAAAAATAAAGTAGTCCCTGTTGTTTTTTTCTCTTTCTTCCAGGTAGTGGTTCCAGTTACTTGTTTTTCAGAACACTTTTTCGCACTGTTTCTGTGACACTGGTTCCAAATTAAGCATTTCTGGCATACTGTAGAGCTACGTTACATCTGTGATACCCAGCCAGGTACCCCTGCAAAAGAAAACTACCTTGCTTACTCCTAGGTACCATTCAGTTGTGCCACTAGGCAGTCGAAACAACAAGCCTAAAGCAGGGCTTCTTTTTGCTATCTACCTTCATAATTCCCTCTGGGAATGTCACTAGGGAAAATCCAGTTAAGGAAACAACTGGGCAACTGATTATCAAAAGCCTTGTTAACCATTTGAATTTCACAACGAATGTTCCTATTTGTATGTCACCTGTCTTTGGCTTCAAAAAAGGATATTGTGCATTGAGAAGCAGGTGATTTCTACACCAGCTGAAGTGAAAAGTAATTCAAGGAGTAATTGATAGAAAAAAATTTTACAAGCATCTTCAGTCCAAGATCTGGTGTGTATGTCCAACTAATACAAACAACCTGGGTGGCTGAGGTGGAACAAACCTAAGGAGTGTCAGTTCAGTGCAAGCTTTGAGCAAAGACTGAAGGCACCCGCACACCTCTCACAGTACGCATTACACTCCGGCCTGTCACAGCTTCTCTCCAGGCCTCCAGAATTACTTCCTCAGTTCCCCTAAGAAAAAACTCTAGTCTGTGTCCTCAAGCAATCAGACAGAAGCCCTCTCTAAGAGTCGGGGTCTTGAGAAATGCAGTCAAATAATATTTATTAGCTACTTTCACAGATTGTTACCTGAACTCTTCTTGTTTATTTACAACAATTTGCCAGCAAATGAAAACAGCTTCATGTGCAGCTATCGGTGTCTTTCCCATCTTTCAGAAACTATTTAATACTGACAGTCATAAATGGACTTGATTTTTGGTTAAGGGAATCAATGCAAGGACGATTAACAAGATATCAGGAGCGGAGAATCTTATACATTGAGGCAAAACCCCAATTTGGGCACCATAACATTGAGACTGTGCAGGCCCTTTAAAACAACATCAAACATTTCATATGCTTTAGCTGCACACAAGAAGCTTCCGTGGAGTGGTCAACAAGACAAGAAGCCATAAATCAGACTGTGGCTGCAGTATGGGAACTGGTGGTTACAAGCACAGTAAGGGCATTTGGAGATGAGATGGTAAGAAGCCAACTCATTAGAGTGACAAACAGCACCCAGATGCAGGAACGTCTGCTCGCAGAGCCGGACACCTGCCCTTGCAAACAGCCACTGTTCTCAGCCTGCAGGCTGAACAGCCGTGTGACTGGAGGGGGACAGCTGCGCTGGCATCACAGTACAGAGACAGCCTATGTCCCCACTAGCAGAGGCATAAGCCCAGCTCAGCCTGGTGGCACTTGAAGCCTTCAGTGCAGGACACGCTGGTCCCGTGTCCTTGAGTAACAAAGAGAAGTACTTTCTGGCACCATTTAAGGTAAATGCAACAAAAGTCCATTCTCCTTCCTGTTTTCTGCAATCAGTTGATCAGTTATCGATTTCATGCAGTCCCAAGTTTAGCTAGTTCACAGCAGAGAAAAAATTCCTTCTGATGAGAAACGTGACATCCAGAAACATCCAGCACAGTAAAGGGTGATTGATGCGCAAGCAACAAAACTGAAAAGAAGCCTTCAGAGGGGCTCAGGCAGAAAAATTTCTGTAAGTAAAAGACAAGCACCCAAGAATGTTAAGCAAGGGATGCAGCCCACTGAAGTCTAATAATTGTCTACCCTACCCCAGAGCTCTTTCAGACGGCTCAAGAGACCGGGCTCCTGAAGGGGACTGTTTTCAGGAAGAAGTACTGCTTTTGGGACAAATGGAGAGCTGTGAAGGCTAACGGGAAGAGAGGAAGAGGGAAACAAGTACAGACACTGCAAGGCCCATTCTATAAGAAAGTGCTTGTGCAAAAACCCTTATTAGGATCCAGCGATGGCTAGAAATGATCACTGGCCAAGCATACCATGAAACAGAACGTTTCCTCAGGCTTCTTTGACTAATCGGAAAGGTGAGGCTCCTCAGTTCTCCAAAGAGGATGCCCTAAATAACCCAAATACCTCACACAATACATGATTTTTGCTTTATCTAGATGTTTTCTGGGAAGTAGTATTGAAGAGATTTCTGTAAAATATTACAGTATTAGAACAGACAGAAAGCAGGACAAGATGAAGTCAGCTACAGTTATTTAAGGAGCTAGTTGATTTATTTCCTAGAATTCATTCTGAACTACAAGGAATTTTGCAGCCCAAGCATTTTTGGGTGCCTCAGCTGAACTCCTGAGGACAGCCGTTCATTTAGGAGCGGGACACTACACTAACAGGTGTGAACAAAAGGCCTCTTTGGATTACAAGAAAAAGTCATTATGGGCAAAAGTTAAGGGAATCCATGAAGCTGTCAGAGCACAAACACAGTAAGGACCAAGACTGGAATTACAGGAAAGTTCATTTCACTAATGTCATGGCCTAGACAGGCTTCAGTTACAGGCCTCAATCTTTGAATTAGCATGGATTAGGGACACAAGTTTTATTGCTCAGAGTGGACTGTTCAGTTCCTATTCCATACTTAAAAGAGAAGTTTGATTATTTAATAGAACCAAGTTGTGCTTCTCCCATTATTAAAAAAAATGTAATGACAAAAACTCAGTTGCTTAACTCATTTACAACCAAGAACCTTTTGCGATCGAAAAGAAAACCCCAACATACAGCTAGGGTTCAACAGTAGGTCTTCATCTATAGAGTTTTGAGATTCAGAGGCAAAAAAATAAATAAATCTTCATAAGGCATTTGTTACCATAGGGAAAAAGCTGCACATGCTGCAAATAAAAGAAATAAACCCCTCTCTGATTACATTCTCCCAAGATTAGCAGAGACAGATGCCCACATATCATATAAAGGAGATAAACACAAAGCTAATCTGTCAATACAATGACTACATTTTTGATATTTAAATATGAAGCTTAAGATATAATGAACTAATGCACCAAATTAATTTCAGCATGCCAGGTATATCAGAACAGTTTATTTCTAATTGCTCTATCAAAGCTGCTTACTCCTAAATGAATGTCAGTCACACAGGCCTGAGCATTTTGTAGATCTGCATTTCTCAGTCACCTCAAAGACCACTCCTCAGTAATATTTCTTTTATAAATCATAGTGCTTTAGATAAACAGAATCACACAGGATTAAGTTGCTTCTGAATTACTAAAAATCCTTTTCTTCTTAAAAAGGTACTTTGTAGATTGACTAATAAACCTATTAAAAGAAAAAAGCAAACCTGATGGCTTTGTAAGCATGGTATCAGGTAAAAATACACGTAACAGCAAAAACTTCTAGTCCTGTAACAAACTCTCAAAAAAATAACTCAAACCACACAAAAAATAAATAAACCCTATTCCCATTCTACCTGTAGTCTCATTTCCTAGAGTAAATCTGCCTTTTTGGCTCACGATAAAGATTAAACCTAAAATAATATCACAAATAGCTCCACTGAGCTTGCAGCAAATGATGACATTTATGGGTGCAAGGGGAAAGTGGTTTTTATGGTAACACTAAAATGACTGGTGGAAAACACTATAAAGCTTGTTGTTGCTTGATAAAGTGCTCACATTTAAGAGGTAAAAGGTGTGTGCAAATGAAAAGGGACAAATTTTCTTTCCGAACTTGGGAAAAGAAGCAAATCAGAAAGAAAAAAAAACAAATAGCAACCACTGTCACCTTATTACCTGCAAATGGAAACGGAGAAGAATCCAAAGACTAATGAAACACTGGGGGCTTTGAGGCCTTTAGAGCAAGCAGGCATATTTGAAAACCAATGAACTTTTAATGCCCAAGCAATCCGAAATAGTTGCCATTGCAGATGCCAGTTAAAGTATTTGGTCTTGATTTTTTTTTTTGTGTCAAGTTCAGGTTTTCATAAGAAAACACAATTAAGGTTGCATCAGGAGGTAAAGAGAAGGAGAATTATGAAGGTGTGTATTTAATATTTCTATTCTTTTTGAGGATTTTCTAATATGTGTGCAATTTTGCAGAAATCTGATCAGCAGACCTGCAAAGGAATTATTCTCCCTCTGTAACAAAGATTTATGATATTCAGCACTGAGATTTCAATATATGATAAAAGCAATTAAACCAAGATTTTCATACTTTTTTAAAAGAATTATCAGTATCATGCCTTATCGCACACATACAATATTATCAACTGTATTTTCAGATAAGACCTGTTGTGTTATATCCAAGTTTTATTCTTCATGCATAGCTATTAATATCTACCATAAAAAAATTACCATATGAAGAGATGCCCTTCCATTTTTGCACCCTGATTAACAATAAATAGCTTGCAACTATAAGAGGTGCTCAGTGCTAACTAAACCATTTCTAATTTCCATTTGCAAGTATGTCACCCTTGGTATCCTGGCATTGATTACTGCCTGATAATTGTTATGCTGCCTAGTGCTTTTGGGGGCAGGGGGGATTTTGTAGATCTTTTTCTGAATCGCCATTTAAACCAGAAGAAAAACCAGTAAAGTAACTCTCAGATAAAAGGATCATATTTCAGACAACTTCAGATCTCCATCCTACCCATGTTGCATGGCCACCCACATTGCAGAAACCAGCCCATAGCAAGTACTGTCCATCTGAACCAGGAGATACAGCCTTTTATGCATATTTTTAAACACAGGTTTCACATTTTGCACTTAGTTGGTTACTCCTCTTCTACCAGGCTTTCTACACTTCCTTCAGTGTTAGTGATAAAACAGTATTGGCAAAGCTATTCAAACAATATTCATCTCGCTTAACAACTAACCAAATTACTAAAATTATATGTTCCCATTAACATGTATCAAAAGTTCGAAGTAACAGAGGCTTAAGAAATACAGCTGCAGAGCAGCAAGCATTAAACCCCGCGGAAAGTCATAAATTAACAAAATGCGCTTTGATGTGACTTATCACAGAGCTACAGCACGTTCTCTTGAAAAGTGGGAAAATATCTTGGCACTTAAACAAGTAAAGTCAAACTCATTGATTTCCAATCTCTATATTACAAGTGACAGAATAAAGGCAAAATATGACACAAAAATAAGAACAAGCTCACGGTTTTGGAAGGAAGCTCTGCTCCAAGACTCTGTTCTTATCGACATACATATGCTGGGTTAACAATTGCAGAAGAAGCTATTGCAAGATAAAAATCTAGTGGTCAAGTTGTAAAACTCTTGTAATATTCAGAGCTGCACAACTGCACAAAATGGTCTCTTCTCAAACTGCAATCTGCAGTCGGTGTCATAATGAGTATTTTCCAGTCATTTCATCAGTCTGGTTCCTCATTACAGTGCTTATTATTTTTCTGACAAGAATAAGTAGTAAACTTCTAATCAGGGAAGGTTTTTTGTTTGCTTGATGTTTTAAAGTCATATTATCTACCTTCCTTTCCATTCTATGCGTATTAACAGAGTAAAATTTTTGAAGGACCCATCATACCCCTTACAGTAAGAGAACTAGAATTAGGCTCAAGTCCACACAGTCAAATTACATCCATACGAATCTAAAGTTTCAGAACTCAGTCACAGTAATAAGGAATTAAGAAGAGAAATACCTATGTGTTCATTAACACAGAAGTTCACAGAGTGAAGGGTTGCCTTGGTTTGTGCTTTCTGACTGCTTGCTAATTGCAAGGCATTTGTTTTGGCCTTGCGCTTCCTTGGTTCGGATGCTTCAAGCTGCAGCAGCGTAACTTCTATCTCTTGTGGTCTCAGGCAGTTATTATACAGAATAAAGTTAACTAGGCACAGTAAAGACTACTTCCTCACTACAATGTCTTTCTGTCAATGTGTCTCTTGGAAGAAAGCTTTCTGCTTCTTAAGATACATGAGCCCACATTTTGTCAATGTAACTCCTGGGGGGGAAAAATGTGCTTAGATCAGGAAAGCATTAGCAGACATAAATAAAGTTATATTAACGTAATGCACTGGGGAACAAGAGGCCTTTGCACAGAAAATACCTGCGTGTGTTGTGGAAATATCTGGGTTTCTTTTCAAGAGAGAAGAATGGTGTTGTGCTTTGTGTAGCGTCACACAATGTCTTCCAAGTGTTAAAGGAGCACAAGCCAAGCAGAAAAGCAATGTCAACAGCAAGTTGAGATACACACTCAACTTTTCATACGAGTTCTGATCAAGCATTAAATGCGTTTTTCTTACCAAAAAAAATGCTTGCTATCAAACCTGGCAGTATTTCTAAGCACTACCTGGATAAAAACAATCATACACTAATTAACTTACACAAAACAAACCACCAATAAACTTCAGAGAAATAATTCCTTAAAAATTGTGGTTTTACAGCCTTTTGTGTGAGGCTCTGTATTTATACCTTAGCTAGCACTGCTAACTGCCAAAGCAAGGAAATGATACTCGCTCAGTCAGAGAAAACTGTTGCCATGGGAAACACAAAGACACAAACTCAGGAACTGGTAGCAGCCGTAAATGAAAACCCTCTTTTCAAACACACAAAGAAAGTACAGATCAACATATAAGGCTATGCAACAACTGAGTTTTAATCCTAATTCAGGCAAGGATGTGCAATTTTTAAGTTTATTACCTAGGTCTGAACAATCCACATGCAGTTGATCCTGGTTTTGTTTAACTCAAAATCCTTCAGGAACTCCTCTATTCTGCCCATCTACCGGCCCTAGAGGGACAGAGACAGAACTCTGTTTGCCCCAGTGGACATTTTTATTGTGCTTTCCCCATACAGTGTGCAATGGAATCATGAAAATTGACATTCAAATAATGTATTATTGAGAATTAAGTCTTCCTTAAACGCCTTGAGATGCAGCACTTCCACATTACCATCTAAAATCCTCGAGCCTCCTCTCAGCTACAAGTGACATATGAACTACGCACTCACCATTAACAACTCATTTTAAGTGATTCATAACTTACTACAAAGTGCTGTTGTACATACTAATTTCTGCAGATGTAATTTTTACAAAGTTTTGCTGACAAAGCACTGAAGTTAAATAACTTGCACCATATTTCATCACGTTTGTCATTAGCAATTTACAACGTAACAGCTTCATAATTGACTCAATATCTACAGGATTAAAACTGTTATGAATCAATAATCCATCAGCCGCGGTGTTGCAAAGTACGTGTGTTATTGATATTTAGATTTATACTAAAATTTTTGTGGAACTAAACCTTGGCATGTTCAGCTTTGAAGAAATTACTGCAGTGATCAATTAGGGAAAAAAAAAAAAGAAGAAAAAAAAATAGTAGTACCAGAAAGTGCTCTGGTTTAGTCGTGATTTTAAGGTACCCCAAAACACACAAAATCTCAATAGTTTAATGTATCAAGACAGACACAGGCAGGCACGAGGGCCATTATTCGATGCTGCCCTTCATTTGAATCAAATTCTCTTCACCCGTTTCAGATCAGTATGCATTTTTCTACGCCTGTGCAGCTTGTTTCTGATAGAAATCATGTCTAGAGGCTCTCCTATACTGTTTTCCCAATTAAAAAGGAAAAAATGAAGAACCACGGTGAAATTTAAATTTCAATTTTGCGGTATGCTTTTCGGTCTTCTCGACTTACTGCCGCTGGCACCTAAAAGCAAAGACTCACTAGCACCATCTTATCAATGCTGGCTGTTCAGGCCAGCACATGGCTCACAAAACACTCCAGTGAGATTCTGGTTACAGGTCTTATAGTTTCAAGGGTTCATAACAGCACGTAAATAAATGCTGGGTCTCATACTGTAGAGGTTGCTTACAAGAAAGTAACTTGAAATGCTAAATATTAATCTTAACACCATTAGTAATTATTCAGTAATTCAGACTCCATATTGTGGCAAGCCTGTAATTTTATTCTTGAGCTGGAAGAGAAATGTAGCCACTGTGCTGAGACCTCTCCCCTCTCTAATATAATTGTCAGAGAACAAATACGCAGATCCCTTATTGCACTCTAGGCTCTGTGGAGCGTTTAGCTCAACTACCTGCCCACCCTACCTTTATCGCCCCTAAATTAAATGGCAAAAAGCATTAAGATTATTCGTAGCATTCTCTCTCTCAGAATAGAGTATATCCTGCAAGACAGCTTTTCACAAGAGCAAATTTAAAGTGTAGATTGCTTCGATTTGAACTTGTCTGCAGAAGTCACCCATAGTTCCATTCACCCTAAACTGAATCACTTGCTTTGCTAGCGCAAAGTAGCTGTAGCGCAAGCACTGAATTTGCCTCATCTTGGAATAAACATGCTTTGAGGGGTTGCCCTTAGCAAAGATGACAGCAAGGGTGCAGAAGCTGAAGGTCTTTGAGCATCTTGCCTAAGAGACATGTTTCCAGGTTTATCCTGTAACAGCATGCTGGCTGGAAACAATGAAAAGTTCTGCTTGCAGCTTGCATTTCAAGACATGCCCAAGTAATCTGCTTGACAGGTACCGAAACTTTGTGCTATTACCTTTAGCTTGAAGCAGAGTTCTTAAAATATCTCTTTCATATTGATTCGTGATAAAATTAATTATGCTATACTGCAAGCTGGAATCCATAGCTAAAACTAGAGTCTAATCAAACCAACTGGAGCTAAGATGGTGGTAAAAGAACCCTTAAAATACACAACAGGAGAAAAAAAATAAATAAAACAACTCCTGGTCTTTGACAGAGTGACTCGGCTCCCTGCAGGGGGATGAGGGTTAAATCTCATCACAAACAGCCAGAAGCCCTTGCAGTCCACTAACAAGGGTGGGGGGATTACCAGGAGCTCCCCATCTGTTATTGACAATGCTGATGAGCCTAATTGGCAACACGCAGCTGATCCCCCTGAAGCAGCAGGGGAGAGAAACAAATAAAGAGGAAAAAGGTGGCTAAGACAGCTTGAGCAATGCACTTCCCAGAGCAGCTCTCTGGATCACCTGCTCTCACACACCACAGCTCACCGGCCCTGCTAGCAGAGCCACAACCCAGGCTGGGGGGCTGCCGCAGGTCTGGAGGGCACACGGAACACACCCACAGGAACAACAGACATGACAGAAAGACTTGTCAGAGAAGGCCACTACTTTCTGTTAGAACAAATAAGCAGTACCCTACCTGCTCCCACAGAACAATTTACTACAGAAATATAGTTCTGACTCAGCAGAAAGATGCTGAAGGCTGTGATGCTACTTTTTGTAACACCTGCATGATTTAAAGAAGAAAGAATATCACCAGGTTAATTTCTGATCTGTTTGGAGTACGTTCTACCAGCTACACTAAGCAAAGCTGGATATTCTTGCTCAATACCAAAATATTAATCCCATCTAGCATGACTTGACTCTGAACAGGGCTCACTCCTCAGTTCGACTGCTAAACTGTCAGAGCGTAACAGCGCCTTGATGTCATTAGAGGCCATATGTCATAAAATTAAGTACATCCCAGGTTCCCCAAGTGACCTGCAGTCTCCTGGTATCACTTATAAAACACGAGCCATGGTCCAAGGCATTTTCTTAAACACAAACACCAAGCTATACAGCTGGATTCCCTCCCAAGCCTCCTTCCCAACCAAAATTCTCAGACATGCTGTCAATGGCCATGAAATTACACTGAATTAAAATATGATAAGAATTGTGATGTCACCACATGCCACAAATATGTCAACAGGAGATTCAAAGTGTTACTAGCAAGCAAGTGCAGCTACAGCCTTCTCAGAAAAAAATCAAAGCTAGGTTAAAGTGAGAATCTAGCCTGAGTACAGCTCGGTTTTACACTCTACCAGACTTTCTCTGGCTACCAGAGACACCCATATTGACCTCAGTTTCCTAATTAGTTATAATGTGTTTGATAGTCACTGTAAAGACTCTTTGGAGATTTTTTTTTCCCCCCTTAAGCTTTTCATTAGCTTGTGAGGTCAACTGTACTAACAGAATAAAAGGCACAAATTAGGACAAAGTCAACCAGCTTGGCATCTGTCTCTGATCTCCCCAAGCTTCATGTGTACGAAGCTTTACTCCTTATGGGAAGAAATTCCATCATTGTATTTACTCCCCTTTTGACTAAAGGTAGTCATTAGAAAGACTAGTCAGAATTCTGGTATTCCACCCCACCTTAATACTGACAACTGTAAAAGTTATCCAAATGCTATTCCAGACCTTTTGGCCCACACATCTACCTCAGCTGAACTGACAGAGCAGAGCGTGCCCTTCATCTTTCCTCGGTGATCAATGAAATTTTCAAGCAACAATACTGTTTCCTGTTAACATGAGGTCTCAAAATGACTGCCTAATTAGAAATTAAAAAGACATCTACAGTAGGAAAGATGGTGTCTTAAACACGTCTGTCTCCAAGGGCTATCAAGGGCTAACAAGGAAATGATTCAAAAAGGCTGCAACTCGGAGCATCCTAGAACACTTCTTGAAAATCCATTCTGGCAGATCCTTCAGTTCTTTCACAGACTTTTTAATACACACTTCTCTCATTCTGAAGTTTATTCACAAATTTTCTGAGATCATAACTAATACCCTTCCAGGTGGCATTTGTCAACACATCCCAGAGTGCTGAACTGCTACGAGAGTTGTTTCACCATTTGGGATTATAAACGACCTATCCCAAACACCTCAAAAAATCCCAGATCAAACTTGAAACGCCAGCTGCATATTAAATAATTATTTCACTTTATATTGAAATGAATGATTTATTTAGTGAAACAACTGCAAAATCATTTTTTCTCTCATGTTCTGATCATCCAGACTTAAAAGAGCATTTAGAAAACTGGTTTTGCTGTCTGCAGGCTCTGCTCCAGCACCGAGAGCCCAATGGCACACGTTACTCATACCTCACCTGGGGATTTGCATGCTTCTGAAATCCAAAGGTCCATCTCCAAGCACATAAATACCATTTCAAAGCAGGACATATCCACTCATCAATCAAACTTTAAAATCAGACAGACTTCTCCTCTGCCTCCAGAAGGCATCTCTCCCATTCTGTTGATTCTCACAGACATTTAATTGAATTCCTTGCCATTTCATATGCATCGTAATTGAGTTGTTTTACACCATCAGGAAACAAGGTTTTTAAACATGTGCTATGCATTAAATATCACATATATTCAGCAGGGAAAGAGACACATTTCTGGAGGAGTATAGTAATTTTACAGTCTCTGGTTTCTAATAAATTTTTACAGCAATCCTAAAATGCATTATCAAGTTCCAGTTTATTGTGAAGCTTCTGCACAACACCCCTCAATGACATGTCAAATCTCTACCAAGGCAGTTGAACTCCTATTGCCATCGTCATTGGCAGGAAACTTGTCAGATTAAATTGCCACCTCTTGTCAGGTAAAGATATATGATCTGATATCCCTCTGCTGTTGATGACACAAACTGTCCTTTCACTTTGGATGTATTATGAATCTCCAGCGTTTCTCACTACGAGCAAAGATGTATCTCATGGTGAGAGGGGAAATATTGCTTGCTGCCCACTCTAAAAGCAGTTTATTACAGATATACACAAAGGTGCATAAATCCTGATTTTTTTAAATTCTGGTTTCTTTCTTTTCTACATTGTTTCAGGGTATTTGCTTATCTGTCTCGGGAACCAAAAGCATTTTCATTGTCTTGTTTTCCTTAAGAGCCAGTTCACTAATTGTGCTTAAATGTATATTTACCATTTCCAAACATTCTTGAAGATGACACTATGCATTACTGGTACGCTTTACAAGACGAGCCTATTAGTAGAATTTTACCAGAAAGAATTAACTACTACAACATGTGCATTCTTCCATCCCAAACAGATGATGGAGTAAATTGAATGAATAGAATTTGGCTTTCTGTAATGCCATTTACAACCACAATATGGCAAATTGCTTCATAAAATTTAAGCAACAGAACCAGACAAGCCAGTGAAGATGTTAGCAAGTCTGCCACCTCTGTGATTGATGGCAGGATGTACATATGGAAAGTACCACAAATGCTGTTAGGACCATTTCGAAGCCCCGCAGCAGTCCGTGGAAAGCTCAGTGAGAGAGAAACGTCCTCCAGAATGACAGGCAGAACTTTTCCAGGCGAGATTTAGGGAGCATTTGGCGCGAAGGCAGGAATGCAGACATGGGATGCAGCTACACAACGAGCCAGTCGGATCCAATCAACTGCCGCCTCCATTCACTGAAAATTTACCATGATCTTTCTGGGTATAAAGTATAAGAGGTGGCCAGAAGCAAAGCATTTCAACAGCTTACAAGTGTCTCTTATGGCCCTTCAACACATTGACGGGAGCCAGCTTCCTGGTCCTAGATTATATCCAAAACTTGAGGAACAGAACAGGAAGACAGAAAGAAATAGAAGGTTCTTGCAGTATTTACACTGGAGTTTTACTTACGCCATCATTTCTCAAGTATTTACAATTCAAAACCCTGCTGTTGGCTTGCTTTTTCTAAACATAACCGTACAACTTGGACATGCAGGATGGTCCAAGCAGCCTCCCTAGCTTGTGCTGGGCTCCTTTAACCTGTGTTTACACATTGAAGCTTAAACAGGTTTCATACTTACACTCCCCACAAGCCAAAGAAAACCCCAAACCCCAGAGCTCTCCTTCCTTTAGAAACTCAAAACAAGTTTCAATTTTTATTTTTTTTTTTCTTTTTACTTGAAAGAATAAAGCAACAATGTCTTTAACTACTGTGGACAGAATTACACTGGATCTCTATCTACAGTTTTTTAGTCATGGACTGGAACTTGCTGGTAATGTAGCTTAACACTTTCTAGACCACAGGGACAGAACCTTTGTGCTACCTCAAAGTCAAAATACTGTTGAGCGACACTGGCATTCTTTGGAAAGTTGACTCAATTGTTTAGAACAGAAACTCCTAATGGCAGGCAGGAAGTTTGCCAAAGTCCTCTGAAGCACCAGTGCTGATGAGGACTTTTATTTCCTCACCTGTTTGCAGGAACACAGACTGCTTACTCTGTTCTCATCACAAGCTGAAATGGCTCCTAGCAGTGCCTGGGAGCATAATTTAAAAAAATTGCGCCCCAGAGAAAGCTGCTGAGAAGCCTGAGCTAACTCAGAACTGCATTCACAGCTCTTCCAACTGACAGCAATAGGTGGGTTGCACAGCAAGTTCAATAGACATCAGATTTAAGGCGATGCTGGAAATTTCTGGGATTTTATTAAGTTCTGCAAGCTTCTCCAAGCCAAGTTCAAACTACAGAAAAGTAGAAACAGAAGAAAGAAGAACTAATAAAGACAGGTATCAGGCAGTGCATTCAGAAGGGCTAGCACTGGTAAATAAAATCATTAAAATGGAACGTAACCACTGAAATTTTAAGTGATTACGAAATGCTCACCAAGGGATACTTTTTTTTACCCACTTATGTCTTAGCTGAAATGGACTCTTTCCACTAACCTTTTCTCTGATCTTAGACCCTAATTTACATGATCCCATTATCACCTTCAAAGAAGAAAGATATATTAGGAAAACGAAGCTATAGACTAATGTTACCTTATTAAAATCCTATTTACATAGAATTAACATAAATACAAGTTGGTAAACCATATGCTATCACATCTGTTCCTCTGTGTATTAATAACAAGACTGTCCCCTATAGGGCTCTCAAATTAATATGTATTAGAATATATTACAAAGTATTTGGATTCTCTTGACAATATAACTTGTAGCTAGATTATTTGTAGGCTCCTAGCTTGGAATTATTGCTGTTGCACCAGGCATCAGCTGCTGCTTCTAGTGTGATTAAAGTACAACACCTGGCTCTTCCGGTATTAAAACTTTATGGAACTGTACTGATTTTCAAATACTCAGCTTTTGACATTTCGAGCATTTTCAGATTAAGTGTCAGAATATTTCAGTCCTTCACCAATCGCAGCATCTTTTAGGAGCTTTGTTTCCCACCTTCCAGAACACTTAATACGTATCAAAACACAGCACTGTTGAGCAATGAGTTTAGAGAATTACAAAAAAAACCCAAAAAAGACAATCCAAAGCCAAGCCAAACAAAAACCCCGGAACACAAATCAAACTTTGAAACTTCAGAAGACATACATATGCCATTCTAATCACCAAACACTCTTCAAATATATGTCTGCATTCGCCAGTGAAGGTAGCAGTGCCCCCCTGCACTGAATAAAGCAGGTGTTTGTAGTTGTTGAACACTACACAGAACCAAAAAGCATAAATCACCTGGGGCTTATTGGAAGCAGCATATGACTACTGCCTTTCTGAACAACTCCCTCATTTTATACTCACAGCTATTACAACCAACAACCATCAAAGTTACCTTCAAAGAGATAAATAAAAAAGGTTTTGGGTTCATTTCTTTAAAAACAGAACACCAAACCAACAACAAAAAAAAACCAAAAACAAACACACCACAACATCCCCAACAAAAAAAAAACAAACAACAAACAAACACCAAAACAAAACTAAAAACCCTACAAAGGTATCCCATTTTAGGAAGAAACAGGGATGAAGCTTTTGCTGGATGCGTCTTGCCCTTCCTGACTGTCCCTGCCTATACAACAAATCCCACCTCTCTAGAAGAGCTTCAGTAGTTCATCACCATGAATATTTCTGCCTCCTGGCATCCAAAGCAAGAGATGTATTTTCATCACAACCCGTATTAGCCCCAAAGGTAGGGAAGGGAATCGCACCACCCACAGACCGGTTCCAAGGGGGACTATTTGCATTCCAACTGTGGCAGACTTCATAAAAACAGCCGCTTCATCAGTTGAATGGGAGGGGCCCCCACTAATACCAGCAGTGTCCTCTCTGAACAGTGCAGTTGGTTTTCTGGCACTATTCTCACTTCTGCTTGTTGGTTACAGGTAGCCAGCAGAAGAGGCTAAGATACAAAGAAAGCTTGCACATGAATATTTGCAACACACTAAAGAAAAAAAAGTAAGGATGCTTTTAGTTACTCCACTAAAAGGAAATCTAGAACACTGAGGAAATATTTTAGGACACCAGAATGAAGTCTTTTATGCCCTACTGTTTTTATAGTTACATTTATTTTCTCTGACATAGACTGTAAGAATAATTAAAAAAAAAAAGCCTTTTTTTGTCAGATACAAGGTTTCTGCTTATTTATAAAAACTAAATGCCAAAATAAAAACCTACAAATAACTCATCTCTTAAAAAGCAATTCAAACTTAGTAATGGCCTCTTCTATGCAGAGGAAAAATGACCCTCAACTCAAGAGCTATCTATTAAAGACTGCCCTCACCAGACCATTGTAAAATGCTTCCCTCATTTTAAAGGTTAATATAAAAAGCAAACTAGATGGGGGCAAGTCATTTAAATAGCTAGACAAAGCCAGAGTTAAACACACCACCTCTGAGTCGCTTATGAGTCTGTGGGGTCAGTACTCTGCACTCGCAGCAGCCATTTTTTAAGTTAAAAAGGAGGTTGGAGGACAGCCTAACATGAAGTTGAGGCAGCTTCTCAAGCACAAGTTGCCTATTATATGTTTCTCATTAGGTAGATCACCAAATAAACCAAACCTTACCAAAACCATGATTAAAACTCACCAGTTTGGTCACATCTGCTACCGTACACGTTCCCGCCTCAGCCGCGCACAGAGCTCTGAGGGGCTGTGCCCACCACCCCTGCCTCAAAATGCCGACTCTCCAGCTGCTGCCAGCTCCCTCACCACCTTGAATTAGCTTACTAAGGATCAAAACCCCATAGGAAAATGCCAGCTCGCTTCCTGAAAGCATCTTTTCAACCAAGCCAAACACAAACAAGCAAATCAAAACCTCCCAGGCACCATCTTTGTCTTTGTTTACCTGAGCCACAGGGAGCTATGACAGTCCTCTTCCCCAATTCAGCTCCAGCACTCCCACGCCGCTTCAGTCTATTTTCCTCATGAAATACCTCACAAGTCACCAGCGACAACGCATTCTGGCAGACCCAAGCTGTGGACCCGAGGAGCAGCCTCTCAAAAAGCGTGCACGTAGGCCGGGGGCAGCAGCCAGGACCGGTCCCCCCCCAGCCCTGCCTCTCTGCCAGCTGCTGCCCTCACCTCTTGAGGAGAGCTGGCAAACTGAGCCAGAGCTGCTGCTTTTCACCTGAAGACAAGAACACTTTTGTTGACTCTCTACCAAGCTGGTTATGTAAAGAAATGCTCAGCTTAACTCTGAACACCTGCTGCTCTGCACTAATAAAATACTGTGCTTGTTGTCCCTCCCGTCAGACACCTGTGGCTTGTTTGGTTTGCAGCTGAAGTGTGAATTGGTTTAGGGTTGGTTTTTTTTCTTGTGGTCTCTGAAGCAGTACAACAAAACATTGCTGTAGATTTCTACTCTGTGGATAATTTGGTAGTTGAACTCCCTCACTCTTGAGAATGGCAGCTATACAGTTAGAACCAAATTTATTTGTGAGCTGGTGAATTTCTAGCTAGTGATCCTAGAGGTTGAAAGTCCCTCAACTGTGAAATGTCCCACATCAAATCCCACAGCTTTTCATATCAGGTTTACAATGCAATATGTGCGCTATCTCTGTTCACAGCTGGGGAAACCGAGGCTCGGAGAAGCAGCAGGAATGGCATGGTTGGTCAGGAAGAGTAGGGGACCTTGGGGACATGCTGCCCTCCTGACCACCTTCCACACAGGTTGTTGAACATCCCAGGGACAGAACTACAGAACTATTTACACTGGTTTTACTTTTATACAACAGGACTAATTGTGCTCTTCCATCTCTCACAGCTGAGTTGGTATTAATGCCTCTGCACCCTATGATTAAGTGCATGATGGGTGTAGCGATTCAAATGTAACTTATTGGTAGATCCTGCTCTAACGCTTTTGAAGTAATACCAAAAAATACACCTGAGTTTTCAAAAATTATAATAAAATGCACTGCATAGAAAAATACTACTAAAAGATCTTTCTTACTGTATTGTTTCACTTTCATAGTTCCATGGCCTGAATCATTCTGTTTAAATTTCCACATTCTGCTGGCACAGGAAAGTATCCAACACGACATTCTTTTTGTATCCCCAGAACAATTAGAAACATTAGTGAAATCATCTTTTCTCCGAGGGCATTTTTTTTCCCTGCGGTTGCATACAGTGCAACACGCTAGGCACTAGCTAAGGAGCCAAGTGACAGAAAAGGCCAAGTACAGCCTTTTCTTTATCATCGCTATCACGAGAAGTCTAAAACTTACCGTAAGTCAAGCAAAGCAGACACGGCAGGTGTGATTCTAGGTGTTAGGCACTGATTGCACCTTTTCTGGGATCAGAGGAGCTTTCAAATGAGAGGAAGAAATATAGAAATGAACGGTCCCCAGCTTGTTCCACACTGGATCTCCTTCTCCAAGCTACAATTCGGGTAATTTTGCTTTCAGGCTCGTACAATTTTCTTCCTGGCACTCCAGTAAAAGATGCGAAGGTGCACTACGGGGCACAGTGTGTACTGTGTCATCTCCTGCAATAAAACACTGCCTTAACAATAAAAAGATCATCAAAATTTTAAGCACTGTTAGGCAAAAGAGCGGGAATTTCATTATTCAAAAAGCAAGTCGGTTGTGTAGTTTGGGAATGGAGGCCGTGCAGACAGGACTGTAACCGACTTTTAATTTTGAACGGCAACAATTACATTATTCTGCTCTCTTACGTACCCTGTCTAGGGTGGTCCCATAATGGATCAGACTGCTGCATAAGGTATTACAGAAATAGGCGAGCTCTAGACTTTCCCTTGTGCAATTTCATCGTGCCTGCAAAATTTCCTTCGCTTTTGCATATTCATTAACTGCTCGAGTTTTTGTGGTATTAGGTTCTGAAGTGTTTCATTAATTTCCAGCTTAGACACAAATATAACTATTTTTCCAGCCAAAGGCAAACAGATTGGATCAAGAATAATCCTACTGAGCTCTGAGGTTCAAAGTACTGATCACGAAGGGTCTCTCAGTTATAGTCCAGTGACCCTTTTGAACAGTATCCACATATAATTAATATAAGCACGTCTTAATAAACCATATGCTCACTCAGCTGTTCTCTGCTGTATTAATAACAAGGCTGTCCCCTAAGGGACTCCAAAATGAATGTATATTAGGCATATGTATCCTAATAACCAGAAGGTAACACAGTTGTACTTGACTTACTTTAGAGAAGTATTTAATACAGCATTATTCTAATGACTTTAAAACGTATGTGCCCATCAGCTGAAAAATGCAGTTTATGGGATGAAGATAAGCTGAATATTAAGATAACAAATCTCCAAACTGCCATTCCTTTCCATTATCTATTACTAACAAATGGTATTCACGATAATAACTATCTAATACTCTTACCTCAAAACAAAAGGGGAAGTGACTGTAAGGCAAAGCATGACATACCACGACCTCTGCATACATCATATCATTTCAGGTCTCGTTTGCCGCTGCTATTTACCTTAGGACATGGGCTAGATAAGAGAATTATTCTTCACAGTATTCAAGCAGGCAACGCTATCGAAAAAAATAATCACCACTATCTCACGCAAAGGTTCAGCTGGTTGGTGTGAAGTGAAATTTTCAGTGGCATTTTTTCTTGGTAGTTGTAAAAACTCTTGATTTATCACAAGCAATTTATTTTAAAACACTGTATTTCACCCACAGTTCCATAAAGAAAAAAAAAAAAAAAGGTGACAGAAGCAAGGTCTGGTCAAAATCCTACAGATCCTAGAGTGAGAAGAAACATCTTAGAAACAGGCAAATATTAACTAGAATAAAAAATCCTTCCTGTGCTCTATTTTTATCTTTTCTAGGATGGATCTCATGTTTCACAGAAACCTTTGAAAGACGTGAGACCGATCCCAGTGCGTTTTTTAAAAGATCTGATTATGTTTCTGTGGGATGGGAAAGAGTCCTAAGTCAGATGAATATATTATACTGCCCTGTACCTTTTCAGAGAACCACAAAATAATTGCGGTTGGAAAGGACCTTGTAGATCACCGAGTCCAACCATACGTACAAGAATAAAGAACGTGCTTCTGAAACATTGACCCACTCATTTCAGAACTAGGAGCTACATGGTCATACTTGCAAATTCAACCGTCTATTCCCATGGAACATTTCAGAGTTCCTCCAGTCAGTAAGTGTTTTTCAGCTGCAACATAAGCAGCTGTTCTTTAAGTGTTCATTTCAAAAAATACATAGGGTTCTGCAGCAAACAGTAATTAACTGTTAAGAGGGGAACATTGAGAGCAGTTCTCCAGATAAAATGCTTTTATTTGTCATTAATTTATAACAATAAGTTGCCAGCTTCAGAAGTAGATGCGAGAGTCACACAATAATGAAGCCTAAATATTCCGATCAAAACAACTACAGCAGGTTAAACATCTCCACTGGGCTAAGTTAGCTGAATTGAAATGTCTGGGCTCAATCGCTTGTTGCCGTGTTGTGCTTTCACCAGCTGACGTGAGGAAACTTCTTTTCCTGACAAAAGGCAAAACATTTCTGCCAGCTGAGGTGACATTGTGTTCATTCAATAATGATACAAGGCCCTGAGGTTCTTTGGCAAGAAAGATAACAAAGAGAATCCTCATTAGCTAACTGCAGAAGAATGAAGGTCAACCCACAGAGAGAATTTCATGCTTACATGTCAGTTAGAACATTTGTTCTTCATTAATTCTTTAAACCCAAGCTGGGATATCATCTAGCAGCATTTTAATGTCCTGAAATAACTCTTAGGATGTTGTTTTCTTTGTACTGTGCTTAAGAGGCCCTTTTTATAAGCACTTGATTTCACATCATTGGGCACTCGTAATGTTCTTACAAAACTGGATGTAATACAGGTCATAACAGTTCGAGTAGTTCAAGAAGAAATAAATGAGGGCTGCCATAACATAGTCCAAGAAACTCACTATAGGGACATGCACAAATACAACAACTATTATGTATCTTTGACACAGCTTTTTAATTTCCAAGACTTTAAAATACATAATTTGGCCAGCCACAATGTGACTTGCTCCAAGTTTTCATAGATATCTATATAGCATTGGCTTCCCATTCTGCACCCACAACCTTATCTTGGGTAGTTAGAATAAAACTTTACAGATAAAACTATAAACATTTAGGTCTATTTCTATCTGTTGGGTTTTGGTTTGTTGGTGGGGTTTTTTAGGTATAGTGTGTAATAGACCACGAAAAGCTAGTCTGTGATGATAGCCACGTCTTGCTTTTCTCCGACTTCACCAAAAAGACCATCCACATGTCAGCCTGTGCAATTATCTTCCCCATTTTCCTCTTCCTGTGATAGCTCCAAAAAGACATCCCCCAAAACAATGGCCTTCTGGTTCCACATGTCTATTTTACTTAAGTACAACTCAGTTTTCACGGAAGTAAGAAAAAGTAAAGCATATTACGCAAGTATACATTTTTAATGGACATCCTTTGAAAGATGAACTTCCCATGAACTGCGGACATTCTGCATACAACAGGATGTTAAGTGTGAAACTTCGGAAGACTTCCAGCAGTGCACGGACATGAGCAGAGACCTTCAACTCGTCCTACTCAAAACATCAGAAGATTCCAGCTGTACAGCAATACTGCCAAACAGTATCAACGCGTTAAGCTACGACGGCTGTCTGAACTGCAGCGGCTAAGGAATTCCTATGCTTTCCATGCCATGGGTCCTGGTAACCTGCATGCACGAGACAGTAACACCCTCAACCTTTGCAGTTCTTCATAATTTTGCCCTCTCTCTATGCCATCTAACTATTCTACATGTCATTCTCTTTTAATTTACGTATTGCAATTAGGGGTATGAGACACCAGACAGTATCACATATTCCTGGTTGTAGTGGTCTTCCCTGGATTCTTGTTAGAAAATAGACATGTGAGAAGATGTTGGAACAGTAACTGCAAAGCATGAGATTTTTGACTGAATGTCCTCTTATTGTTTATTCCAAATCCTCAGTGACGTATCTTACATCTCCCTTTTATTCAGTGTCGTCCCGATATCAATATATTACTCAGTGAACACTGTGCAAATAAAGAAGCATTCTTGTTTCTCAGCAGACTTCTGTTGATTTGCTTCAGCTTTAATCTCCAAGTGACATTAGATTCCTAGACCAGCACAGAACCCCAGTGATGCCTGCACAATGTGAAGGGCCAGCCTGCATGGGAAAAACTGACTGATGGGCAAGCGGTCTAATCCAACTTTGACAATAAAAAGTATGATGGTTTTTTTCCTATCTTTTCAGATTAGAAATTTGCTAGTAGTAAATGTTACAAAAAGAAAGCAGAGAAACAAATTTTTTTTCAGTACCAAAACACTAACGTACCTGAAACATAACAGACCTCAACTGGAATTCAGCTCTGTTGTTCTAATACAAGTGAACAGTGAAGCGGTGTGTCTGTCTGTGTGCTGCATCATGAGGCAGCTGCAGCCTTGAGTGGGCTTATCTAGCTGGCTTTTAAACTGTCTCCATCCACCCTTGTCCACTACAGAATCCTTGGTTCAATCCCCTTGTTTCTGCTGTCAGGCAGCACTGTGAACATGACTGCTTTTCTACAGTTGCGTGCACCTGCAGAGTTCTGATGTCTGTTCCTCGGTCAGACAGCCCAGCAGACAATTGCCCTTCTCTCTCACATCTCCTTTTTATAGGGAAGGCAGCAAATTATAAGCTGTTCTCTCTCTTCCCAAACTTGTCCCGACTGGCTCCGTTCGAGGAGACCCTGCCACATCTACTGCGCAACGAAGGCCCTGCCACAGTCTTTGTGAGAACAGTAGTATCTTGTGCTGTCCCTTTCCTAGACACCAAGTGGTACATCAGTTCTACCTCAACCTTCACCTCTGCTGCTGCCTGGGGTCTTCACTGCAGGGGCAGCCCTGCTTCTGACAGCTGCCATTTCAGACTGAAATGGCCACAGCACCCCATGACAGAACACATCGGAGAAGTACTACTCCTTGCTGTTCTGTCATACTCTACCAGGGTATGCTAAGTAAATCAAAAAACATAAATGGTGGGGTAAAACTACCACCAGAGTTAAGTAGTACATCCACCATAGCTGGCATTCCTTAAATCTGTCACAATAAAACTGACATACACAAACAACTCTCATGTATACCCCCGTTCGCAAAGGCACAACCGTACCAGAGTTCATCATTTAGAAAATGGCCTGGTTTGCTCCAGCTGTTTTTCTTTATTCCAGTCTAATGTTGGTCAAGGCAATGGTTTTACAGAGGGGAAGATCCTTAACTAGGAGGTAGATAGGTAGATGAAACACAGTTGTCTACAGCCCAGCTACAGAGGCTTCTTTAAGTGATTTAGTGCTTGCATGGCTTAGAGAACAGGATTTGTTCCCCCTTCTTCTCTGCTGAACAATTATGAAGTAATGTCTGGTCTACTTAGCAAATGGTGCAATTTCCCATTTCACTTTTATTCATTTATTTATTTTATAATGAAGAGAGAGCTCTCAGAGTGAATGAGCAATTATGAAGCACCTTCCTCTGGGATCTCTCTGAAAGTAAGGAACAGAGGCACTCAAACATGATTCCAATCCACCTTTGCTATCATCCAGGGGTAGAGTCAATTTGAAAAGCTGCTGACATATCCAAAGGTCTCAAAGGCACTCACAGGAGTTAAGTATGTTAATGTTTTCCTAATCAAAATGAAGGATACAAAGTTCCTATTGAACATACCCAGTAATTGCTAATAAGTGTGAGAACATCACAGTCCACCCCCCAAAGTCTGTAAAGAAGTAACACTTCTAGAAATTACCTGATTATCCTGAAAGTTTTGTAACAAGGTTGCTGAACTCAGCTGCAAAAATGCCAAATTTTCATGCACCTTGGACAAGTTTTCTACCAAGCTCAGATGAAACTGGTGGGTTTAGATCACTCGATCTGAATTTAAATGAAAGAAAGCAAGGAATGTGTGTA
>VWZY01007027.1:74010-129741 GCA_013399075.1 Chloroceryle aenea
TTTCTGGTGATACTGAAATACTACCTTCCAAATGCAAATTAAAAGATGCAAAATAACACTCTTTCAGTTACAGGAAGGTACACAGGTTACCTCTGGACCAATAATCTTCTGAATCCTATCCTGCTATTGAACATCCACTGCAAAGCACAAACCTTGCAGTAGGGGAAAATGATTCCTTTTCTTCTGTAAAAGTGCTAGTGGAAATTCTTCTGTTATTTTCTTAGATAATAACTGAGATCAACTAAGTAAAACAGAATTCAGCAGGTCTCCTTAAAATATCACAACATTTAATATTATTTTACTGGATGGGAGCATGGGCTTCACAGAAGCTACATGTTACCTTAAGAAATATAGTGAGCCAAGGTCACAATTATCTTGCCCTTTTAAAAATACTAGACAAAAGAGGTTTGAAATACTACCATCCAAATCCACCATGCTTAAAACTTCCTCTGAGTGCCTAAAAAAGACACGAGACATTGCAGCATCAGTTCTACTTCGCATACAGTGAAATGGATTAGAGGAGTAAATGTAAAGCTTTAGAAAATTCCTAATCAACATGAGCCTTTTTTTCTGCAGGTATTATTATCTTGAGTTACTGGGAAAACAGGTTTTTTCTTCTTCTATCAATCTAAGCCTATTTATTTAGAAATTACAAGGTTATTAGAACTGCTGTCTTGCCTGTTGTGTTTTAATTTTCAATCTGCATTGCATTTAAATATCCTAGTGACAGAGAAAGAGGTGGATGGTTCCATTTTCAGAGCTTCCAGTTCTGTAAAATGAATCTGTATGAAAAATTAAGATTAATGGGCTTCATAATCTTTTTGTTCTGCAAAAGCCAATTTGAATGAAAGGGAAAAAGAGTTCACATATGAAAACATCTTTGATATCTTTGGATAAAAATAAGCATTGTACATAATCGTGAGCTCATTTACAAACTGGTATTTTACTTTCTCTCATGTCTCTGAAGCATCATTACCATGTGCACACTGGGTTTCATTATGTTCTCCCTCAAACTGTTAGCTATAAGATGTGTAGGTAAAGCTCTTAGAGACCGTCAAGTGTAGAGTAGCTGACTGCCACTCTGGATTCCATGTTGCTCTTTCAATAGCTAATTTATCTCCTTACATGAAGTGAAGCATAGAATGGTTTATCTTGAGGCAGAGGTAGCAATTCTGACTCCAAACTACCTACCTGGTGTAGACATGGCATTTCAGGATGTGGTTGAATGGTCATGATAATGTTGGCTAGGCGGTTGGACTCGATGATCTTAGAGGTCTTTTCCAACCTTAATATTTCTATCATTCTCTGAAGTACCTCATGTAGTTGCTTTGTACCTATTTAGGGGTACCACATGTCTAGAAGTTTGCTTTTGGATCAGTTTAGCATCTGTTGGTACCTTGAGGCTGCTACAGGAACAGCTGAGACTTCCCTGCACTGAGAGAGGGGTGGGGAGACCACTGCCCCAGAAATAAGCCATCCCCATCGTCTGTCAGTGTCACAAAACTGCCAGCAAATATAACGGGCACAATCTCTTTCTTCCGAGATAAAAATCGCTCTCCTGTATGCCATGGAAATGACATTTGGCCAAATATAATCCCCATCAAAAGTACTACAAAAGTGGGTGTATAACGTTTGATGTATAGTCCTGACTGATTTAAAAGGGATAGAACCAGAACTCAATCAGTTAAGCTAAAAAGCATTTTGTTCCTCACTGTCTGAATGTTAGTCCACTAGCGCTTTGGTTTCAGTCTTAAGTCGACGAGCTTCTGTGAGCCCAGTCCCGTTTCACAGGAGACCAGGCACACTCTAAATTCTTCAGTACAGGCTCAAGAAGAGAGCAGGTGAGATGCAATAAAGTATTTCATACCTGTTCAGCTTTTTTTAGCATCTGCAGGCCAATGATCTTAAATTAACAGAGCCACGTCTTGAGAAAAGCCTGATGCCCCAACCCTGCCCAAGCCCAGCATCGACCCAGTGGAACTGCTTTCGCACTGCTACAGTCAAAGCCTTTCAGCCACCACCTTCTGCTCTTCTCTTTCACTCTGCCACTGTCTCTGTTGTCATGTTGTTCTGGCATGTGGAACGCTACCCTCCAGTAATCAACCAGGGAATGCAGCACGTGACAAATATATGTGGGATTTTACTACATAAAGTAAGGAATCCCTGAAATCTTGCCAAATCTTACTTTCCCTTCTACTGCTGAACTCATAACATGCACTAAGTGTAATTTAGATTTCTGTAACTGCTGGCTGAGCACTAGCCCCTGAGAATGATAAATATTTCACTATTTCTGACATCTGGCACTAGCAAAACTTTTATTTTCATTTGTGTTGTGTGATTTGCCATCACCTCAGATAACCTGCTGTAAGCAGGTGCTTCACTTGGTAATAAAACCAGAATGGATATGCGGCTTTTAAACAGACAAGAGGTGCTGTGGGGAGGTCCTGACTTGCAGATGGCCCGTTGCTAACCTCATCCTTGGTTGCCTCAGTTTCATAATCATTTCCCACCAGTCTTTCTTGTCAGCAGGGTGACAGCACAAAAGGACTATTTGCATATACGTAAATACTCATCAATAGTAGCAGAGAACAACTGACTTTAAGTCTCTGTACTTTGCAGATAAAAGAGTTAGACACAAAATTGCCTTTTTTTTTTCTTTCCCAACTTGGTTCCTTACTTGTACAGCAGAGAAAAATTACTTCTTTTTATTGACTTTGAACTCTTTGTAAGGTGAGGGCCCCTCACCATGAATCTGCAGAGATCCTTGCAGAAACTCCTCTAACATGAATAAAATAATAGCACTGACCAGACAGTACTAAAATAATTCCAGTAAAGGCTGTGCAGATACATGAGGAGGCTCCAAGTCTATTTTATCCTGCAAGAAAAGCTCAGGTAGCTCTTACCCATTACTTGGTAGGAAAAGTGCAAAGCTTAACCCATTAATTGCGATTGTTCACGGCGTCTCTATTGGCCTCGGTACAATATTCTCCACACCAAACCATTACTGTGCACCTGTAACGTATATGCAGACAATCAGCATGAACCTTCTGAGAAAATATCAGCAGTTAAACACAATCATCCTCCAAACCTGAATTAGAAAGTGATACAAGGCCTTTCAGAATCAAGTACTTGAGCTATGGCTCTGTAATAGCAGAGAGAAACTGTGGAAGCCTTTGACCTCACAATCTATGACTCTGGTGTCTGATGGAATCAGCCCCAGTGGCTGATGAACTCCTTAGGATAAAAAATATCCCATCAGTTCAAGGCAATGTCAATAGTAATGAAAAATGATTAAAGTAAACTAAGACTCCATCTAGTATAACACAGACATAGAATTATATTCTCATAGAGAGATTTTTTTTTTGAAGTTTTCCAGGAGCCATCAGTGAATCAATAAAGAGTAGAATTAATCCCTAAAACACTGGGAAATGTGAAGCTCGGTCTTTCATTTATCTTGCACTCACGGTGCTGCACCACGTATATCAGGGATCTGACAACACTGTGTGATATTGCTGCTGCACCATCTGTGCAGCAAATGCACACCTCAACTCCAGGGAAAAGCTGGAGGAATGGAGTAGAATTTTTAACTCAGTTTTTATTTTTAAATATTTTATGTAATCTCACTGCTCAGCCAACATTAAAATATAGCTAAATATTGAACAGTAACAGTAAATGTTAGAAGAGCCTCTTTGGAAATAAAATTGGCTTTGTGAATACATGTGACATGAAACTCTACCTTGGAGAAGCTGACTAGCACGCATGTAATGAGACCCAAATGTTATCTGTCACAGTCTTACATAAGATGGTGTATTGAATTTATTTATTTTCACAGTACTTTGATCTGGGAGAAAAAATACTCTTCAAAGTGGAGAAAACCCCTTGCAATACTTCACAAGAGTTTTTTGGGTTTTCTTCACATGAGACACAGATGAGGAAGATGGTCAGAATAACAGAAAAAAACAAAGCACTGAACATAGTATCTGGCAGAGAACACTTCCAGTAACTTTAAATTTATGGAAAATACCAAAGTATTTGCTCTTTTGACAACTACATTCTTCATTGTGCAAATAAAAACCAAAAAAGTAGAAGCATCTGAAACTTTACCCAATGAAGTATAATTTACTTTATTAGTATCAAGAGATTCCCTGGGAGTTTGCATTTTAGGTGATCTTTGCAATTTTTGGTATCTATATTCCTGCTAAATTCCTTACTACAAGTCCAAAGCTGAAGATTCCAGTTGCTACTTCCACAGAAAGCTGATAGAAATGTATTTAAAAATCTGACTTTAAAATAAAAATAAACCTTTTATTTCATACCAATCTCCTATTTCATACTAAGTGATTTCATACATCACTTACTTCATAAATAGAAGCTACCTACATGTAACCACCTTCCCAGCAGCACAAAGGCAGGCACGTATCCCGTTCACATAATAAGTCAACAATTCTTTAGGCAATTGAAGTGTTCTTTTATTACCACACACACAGCGTTCTACCCACTGTGCAGCTCAAGATGAAGAAAAGAGATGGCAAACACATTTTTCTTTTGACCTTATAATGATCATATACACATGACTAGTGGCTAGAACTTAATACAAAAAAAAAAAAAAAACAACCCATAAAAGCAACTAAGCTTCCCAGCTGCAGTTCCTCTGGGAGATGGCCACCTCTGCCTGCCTGGCTATAAACAGTACAGAGGGATGTAGTGATGACTATTTATTTTTTGTAGATTATTTTAGTCAGCCCATAATGCTGACATACATTTGTATTTTCAAACTCCCTCTGCTATTGGAGGAAAAATGGTTCTACCAAGATGATAAGCTGCCTAATCTACTCTAAGTTTAAACAACTCATGGAAAAACAGTCAGAAAATTCAAAGTGTGGTCCCCTGATAGGTTTCAATCAACATTCAGCCATAACAAAAAAAGTGAGAACACAATTATTCTTCTGCATGACTCCAAAATACCCTCAAAGTCCATCAGGAACTCACAGGTTTCCTTCTTTTCTTTCCCAAGAACCCTGCTCCAAACAATTTCCACTCTGAGGATTTCCACTCTGCTTTTTGCTATTACCACTCAGAGTTTACGTTAACTCAATCTACCTCCTACCTACAAAAAGCTAATTACTGATCTCAGCTAAGCCCATAAACAGTGCTTTTACATTATCCCGGGGCCATTAAATATCAGGGGAAAACACTTTCTCCTCCAGATGTTGGAGGGCGATCTCTACACAAGTTACTCAAGGACAGCTCAGCGTGACAACACGGGTTTCATCGCTCTCCACTTCACCTGGTTAACTTCTAGGCATTTTCAGAAGACTCTGGTGGGATTTTTCAAAAGGAAATATATACTTAGGGTACCAAATTTACCTCCTCTAGAGGGATGGAGCTGAGTACTCAGCCTAAGTCCCTTGAAAGCCACTAGTAATTAGTAAAAATACTTTGCACAGCATGAGTAACATTTTTTATTTTAAGAAAAAACCCTGCACTTGTGAGTGAAATTCCCTATTACCTGTTATGTACTCAGGATCTATTTCTTGTCTGTGAGTTATAAGTGAATTACAAGTCACTGACACATGCTTTGTCTCTGCAGGAGGATAGAAGAGGGAAATCAGTGTTGTTATTATTACAGAAAAACATGGATTTTGCTCCTACCGCATAATCCGGTGAAGTAGCTTAGTCCAAAATCTAATGCCTGATCTGAATGAATTGCTGAACAGATGGAAGAAAAAAAACAAAACCCTCATGCAGAAGAGTAACCTGAGGTCTCTCAATGGGAAGATAGGGAATCATCATCTAAATTTCTATGACACTAGAAGTACATAAAAGTAAGAAGAGGACACAGTTCCTCCCATTTGCTCCGGTGGATTCCTTCAAGGTGAGAGCTTTGCAAGACAGGCACAATTCTTTTCCTGTGTGTACATCACCTCTCCATGAACGAGAGCCTTCAGGTTCTAACAAAGAGATGGATTGGAACGAGCTCACTCTCGCCTTCACGTGAAGCGTAAATTAGAGGGTGTGTGAGAAAAAGAATTGAGTATTTCATGGAAAATGGGCTGCAAGTGGACAAAGAGCAAGAAGATAGCCACAATTAGTTACCACAAGATAGCCACAATTGTCAAACTGCTGGACAAAAATTTTCTGCTAAAATATGTCTTTGTCAAAAAAGGCACAACAACCATTGCAGAATGTTTCAGAAATTCATTAGATTTAGACTGGAAGGGGGATCCTCTGAATTTTCTTTAAAAATACTTTTTTTTTAATGCAAAATAATGAAGCACCTTCCACAATTATTTTCTGTAAGAGACAAACCATGATTTACCTGCTTGTCATCCTGATTTTTTCTTTTGCTATCAGAATCACATTGTAATCATTCAAATATTTTCTCTTTTGTCAGAAAATGCATTAAGAAAAATTCGATTCATTGACGATTACACCACAAGGTAACAGCCAGTGCAAAGGCAATGCTCACCAGATTTAGGGGATGTCTTCTGAATTCTTAAAGCAAGGTTGCTACCAAAAACATTCACTAAACAATTCACAAATTATTTTTGGGCTGTTGCCCATTTTATGAATGGTCTATTCTTCTGGTTTTATTAATATTGTTGACTAGCTACAACAGGTGACACTTTTATCCCCTTAGGCTGTCCATTATCCAAATGAAGGGCCATCTGGAAAGGGATTCTGTTCACTGAAAAATGTGACAGAGCTGATGGCTTTTTAACTGCAAGTCAGCTATGATTGCTGGTAAACACTGAAAATTAGCATTGATCCCGCTCAAATGAAAAAAACAACACCAATAAAGTACTTCCGACAGGCTTATGGAAACACCTTCTCGGCAGATGTGCATGCTAATTAATAATTGTCGATGGCAACCCTTCCTCATTTTTGTAAATTAATGCCAGTTTTCTCTAAAACAAATAAACACGACTACAGATGGGGCAGCTACTTGCATATGCCCAGCACAGCATATGTAGGTTAGGAAATGAGGTGGGTCCGAAATCTCTGCCATACCACAAACAGGTAGTAGACAAGCACCGTTCCCGTAGCCTGCCACACTCAGAAAATCAGATAGCTCGTCCTTTTCCTCACCAGGTTACATTCTGGGAGGGTTTCCAAAGCTGGAGGTAGATGTCACATTGCCTCTTGTTCTGAAGGCATTCGGTACAGAGGCTTCTAGCCAGGATGAAGTCGAGAAGCAGTCACACGTTCAGAAGCAGAATAAGACTATCACCATTTGGTGACACTCAGAATGCACCACCAGAAGAGGAGCTGTAATAGAAAATTAAAATATACTCCACTCATCTGTCTTCCAGCAGCGTCATGTTTTCCTTCTGGGGTGACAGGTGCATGTCAGGAGTGAATATACTTGGCAAAACTAATGGGAAACTTCTCTTAGCCTTTGATCGAATTGAACCACGCTCTCTAACACTACAGCAGCAGAACCTCAGATAGGGTCTGACAAAGTTGAGACCCACTAGGAATAGGAGCAGTTAAGGTCATGAGCACCAGAAAACAGTTTCAGAGTTTCACATATCCTGATATCTGTACTGAGATATCAGTCTAAGCATGATAATAGAAGATTAACAGAAGACTGTGAAACATCTAGTACTTTAAAAACATGGGTTCCATTTACATTGGACATCAGCTCATTATCCTTTGAGTCACCGACTGAAAATGTGCTTTGGAGGGTTTTTTTTGTCAACCGAGATCAGAACTGCTCTAGTCAGTTTATTCAATTACACTAGCACTGAAAAGATATGTAAAAAATACTTGCACAGACTTTGTCACCTCAAAAGACATTAGGAGTGTGAATATATTGCCTTCCAAAACCCACATCCATCAGAACCTATGATGACAACAGGACTAACAATTCCTGGCTTGCTTCTGCCCACTTTCTCATACTGCAAACCACCTATCTCACTCTTCCTGCATTTGGTACCATCTTGGTGAATGGTCGAAGAGCAACTTCGGGTAACCTGAGATTCCACTCTCTGGATCTAGCCTCTGTGTCAGCACGAGGCTTACACAACGGTCATATATCAAACTGATTGCAACAAAGAAGTTGAAAGGGAAGAAGAAAAAAATAAAAGGAAAGAAAATCTACAGTAATAATGTTGAAGCTTTCCAATGTACCAACAAATAAAAGTAATAGACTTCTTCACAGCACAAAACATGAAAGAATTTGAGTTTTAAAGTGCTGCTCTGCACAACAGAGCAAACAGAACAATCAAATTATTGTCTGCTTGTCTAACACGAAGGCAGCATTATCAACAAACATCCTGCAGCTAGGAGATAAGATGCTGGAGAATAAGTACTGTAAAATGGTTTATCAGGCAGCCAACGATGATGGGTAATTTGGACGTTTCGCACTTAATAACAAACTATTTAAATCAGAAATCACCACACATGCCGTGACAGGGTTTATTTATACTATGTTTATGTCTCCAACCAATCACTGAATTCTCTCCATTTTTAAGAAGCCCCATTTTAAAGTGAAGGGAGCAAGCTAGATGCTCGGTATTACTTTTAAATTAAACCATACAACTGGTATGAATAAAAGGAAACCTCCTGAAGTATTCCATAATAATGGGTATAGCAACTGGCTAGCAGAACACTTGACTTGTTTTTCCCCAGCAGATTTGAAGTGCACTGCAATGTAATGTATTGCAAATGATTTCTGGTCCTCCCTGATGTCACAAATCATAACCTGTATAAAGCCACGCGAGCAATCAAAGATCCATTTGAGCTGTGATTCATACGTGCACGTGCTCAGAGCTGCTACTGCTCAGAGCTCTATAATCAGGACTGCAAACATTTTTCATTAGTTTCCCATTTCATTAGAGCAGTGAAAAGAAGGAAGAGCTGAAATCAAATGTAAAAAGAATGAAGTCGCTATATATGCCAGCACGCTTTTAAGACACAGTTTTACCTGCTTTGTGTGTGTAAGGGGGTGTGTGCACATACACTCATATTCAATTTCTGAGCATACAACAGCTCATAAATAATCACAGAAGAATTCCCCTGCCACCCTTTCGAGAGAAAGTTTCTCCATCTTCAAATCAAAATGTGCAAAGCAGAATCCTAGCTCCCGTATTGACTATAACATGACAAATAGGATCTTATTCTCTTAGACATCATATTATGCAGGAGAACACTACCTACCAAACAGCACCTTCTCCCAATTATTAAGATGGAATGGTATTAATTCCCATATTGATACGCAAGTACACACAAGGTACCTATAAATTATTACTACACAGAAGACAGCATTAGTCCATATACCAAGCTGCAATGAAGAGATCAGTACTCCAAGTCTTTTCCAAAGAAAGTGGAGGAATATCTTGAATTTAGAATTATTTTGTGAGCATGTAAGAAATAGTCATCAGCTATAAAGTTTCTAGTCTGCACTGAAGAAGAAACCATCCAGAATTCACCTCTGAAGAAGTACAAGTATATAGAGTACTAAAGTACGGAATGAAACAGGAGCTGAGCTGGCTCCCATCATTGCTGGACACTTCCTTCCCCAGCTATTTAATTTAAAATAAAATAATAATGTTTGTTTAAAACGTCAATGTGATCCCGTAATTGAAGCTAAAAAAAATAATCTAAGAAAAGTAACCAACATTTTGGAAGATACAAATAGAAAGGCGGTTGTTAAACTACCAAATCCAAACAAACATCTTGCAAACCCTGTCCTTTTAATCTTACTTCACCTAAAAGTAAGCAAGAATTCAGAAGTCCTTGGAAAAGCCCCCATGTGGGACAGGAAACATATCTGTAATAATAGCACTAAATTTCATTGTTCCTTCACGGAAAGTTTTCCAGTAACATAGGAAATACTTTCTCCACAGCAGTGTAAGTACAGTTATAATTCTTTCTCAACCAAAATCAAGGCCAACAGCTATGCTCTGTTTCTCCTCTACAAATTTTCAAAGGATGCCCCAAAAAACTACTGGAACTTGGCAATTTTGCACTCCGTACTCGTGTTTAAGTCCAGCTGTACTTGAAGAAAGCAGGAGCAATTTCTAATAAAAATCTTCTTCAGGGTTAAAGAGTTTAACCTTTCCTAAATGGCAAGATATACTTCTGTCATTTGGGGTTTTTTATTAATTATCTCATTATTTCTGGGATACTGGGAAAGCGGGTGAATACCTAACAACAGTAACGACTGCTCGCCAGACTAGGAACAAAATGCCTTGAAAATACCTAACCTATTTACATGCGTGGAGAAGAGGGACTCAGCTCTGAAGAGACAGGGATTAAATACAGCTGCTTTGTCCATCTGAATCAAATAAGTACTTCCAATCAAAATTAACGGAAGTTACCAACTGGTCGAGAGTGGAATTTATTGAAATACTTTCGCAGATATTTTCAATAAAAGAAGCCTTCAACTGGAAATTTAGCTGTGCTGATATGAGCTTTACTGCAGTGAATTTTCAGAAGCGAGTCCCTTACTTGTGCTACACCTGATGAACCAGATCTGCCACTTGGTCTGTTTGTCTGAAGGACACCGTCTGCCGCCACCTCTCTAGCGGAACGCCAGGAAACTCCTCCCTTGTCACAGTCTGACAGACACAGGGTCGTGCACTATCCCACCTGGTTCCTTTCTGGACTTGTGGCATAAACTCTTCTCTCCAGCAAAGTTCCACATTACTCCTCAGGAAAAAAAACACTCAGGAAAACATTTCCTGAGTATCAAGGGCCAAGGATTGCAACGCCACATGCTCTCTTTGTTTGCAGCTATGATATTACAACAAAATTATAAAATGTCAGAAAATGTTTGTAGTGCCAGAAGAGCTGAATGTGATGTACTTGCCTCAGCATTAGCTGAGATGTTTCCTTGTCTCAGAGTAGCTGGTGGTGTTCACTAGGCTACTTTCTACAGAGTCACTAGGTGCATTTTTTAATGTTCTTTTAAATCTTAGGAAGTTTGTAGATAAAAATTCCCAGTATTATCCTACGATGTGAAGCCTGACACTTTGTTGCAGTTTCCAGCTCTGACAGTTTGCCACTTAGAAGCTACAGAAAGCATGGCTAATGTTTAAATGCTTTAGTTTTGACAGCTTAGTTACTACAGAATTCCAAAGGAAAAGCCAAACATTTGTTATTGATTAAAAAACAGCATGTGAAAATTGGAATTCAGGTCAGGGACTGACACATTTGCCAACTGGTAAATCTATGACTGTCTGAAATATTTTACTTAAATTGGAATTAAAAAACTAATTTCTTTCTTGAATCTTATCTGTGTAAATAAATCAAGACCCTATTCTGTATCAGAATTACAGCTGGCAGGGAAACAAAGGGGTACCCTTGACCATTTTCCTCCTTGCACCCCATTTCTCAGAGGCAAAACTGTAAAGCAGAAGTACAATGGGATATTTATAATGAAGAGCAGAGCCAGAAATAGTTAATAGCCTGGATAACAGTTTAGCAAAGCCTTTGCAATAATTTAGGGATAAATTTGGAGATCCATACACATACAGAAACCCAGCCCTAGTCCCACATATTCCATGAATGAGTAAAATTGATAGCAATGTTCATTTAAGAGAAGATTGTTTTTCGATGAAAAAAAATGAAATACATCTACTCTTCTAATATAGGGCAGGAAGGTACCTCAAAACCTTAGGTGGTCACAAAATCCATCTCCCTCCAGAAGACAGGATAAGCTAAACCAAAACGATTTCTGACAGCTGTTTCCTTAATCTGTTCTTGAAAATCTCTGGTGTGCGGAAAAGTCGGCAGCCTCCCAGGGTGACACAGCCAAGTGCTTAACTATTGTTACAGTTAGAAAAGTGGTTTTGGTTGCTTTTCTGTCCTGATGCCCGATCTAAAGCTCCCTCACTGTGAAAGAATCACATTACTTACTGTCCTATCCCCTATCCTGATCTGCAATGGACATGGAGAACAGTTGATTACCTTCCTGTCCGTGATAACCTTTATTCCTTTTAAGAGTGGTATCCTCTCTCATGTCAGTTGTATTTTCCTGCCTAAACAAGCCCAGTTCTGTCAGTCTTTTCCAAGAGATCATATTTTCTCTGATCATATCTGTTTCTATCCTCCGGACTACCTCTGATCACTCTGCACCTTTCCTTGTATGTTTAAAATTAGACACATTGCTACAGCCAAGAGTCTGCCAGTATTATGATGACTATTATTAGCAAATCCTGCACATTTGCAGTAAACAGACAGCAGCATTTTCAAAAATCCTTAGCCATTAAGAAGCTGAGGCACATTTTTAACCCACGGTGCACGTACATCCAAAGGATACAATTGTAATAATAGTATGCCAAATGGTGAAGCACATCAAGGAGACCTACAGCTTCCATCTATGTCAGGGATTTAGGGTAATAAAAACTTCACTTAAACGCTGTAAAATGAGACAACTGAATCATCTGTGACAACAACCTCCTTGGCAATAACCACAGCAATGACAGAAGGAAGGAAGGAACAGCTGAATGCTAAACCTCTGGCACGCTGCTGGGTTAGGACCAGCTCTGACAGACCGAGTGATGTAACTGCCCCTTCACACTGCAGCAATAAATCCTCCAAGCTAAGTGACCAGCCTTCGAGGTTGTCAAGTTTCAGTGTTAAGAAAGTTATCTGAGCAGCTCCGTACAATGTTGAACTGCTTCATGCTGCTGGGAGGGACACAAACATCACTAAACAGGCACATCTCTGTTCTTCAGCCTATTTCTGATTAAAACCCAGAAGAAAGAGAACTAGAGCATTTGGATATGCATAAGAAAAAATCTAATTGCATTAAATAAAAATATATTAAAGAAAACAGAAATTACTTTTGCACTTGCTTATACATAGCTCTTCCAGTATCCATTACTTTAAAATCCAGTCCAATGCATGACTTCTCATCCCTGGCTCAGCCTTGAACTTTGCTACTACGAACTTCCCCCAAACAGTAACAGAGTCTGCCCTGATGAAGTGTCGATGGACGTCTCCTAGCATTCCAGTTACAAAAGTGTGTGTCTATGTTAACTTTGTGCCTGGAACACAAAACTAACACATGCATAAAGGCCTTTTTAGTCATCTTACCACTTTGTTCAGCCTCAAATTAGTTCAGGCAACAGGGAATGGATTCTGGTTCTTGGGACAACTTTCTAAAAGGGCATAGTTAGTAAGATAACACACAGGTAACATACAGTCAGTAAGTCATCACGACACTAAATGTGCTTTTACTCTGTTTCATAGCACGAAATTTAATGTAATTAGATGAGCTGAGCAAATTTCTCTCGTGCTCTTTTCAGTCACAGTCGTTCACAGAGAGGGGAAATCAAACTCTGTAAAGAAACCCAAAACAACATTCAACTTTTAACATCAAAAATTTAGAGAATGCATGGGCAAAATAATGAAAAACTGAAAAAGCTTTTTTTCCTTGTCTAGGACAATGTGTAGACTTTCTTTTGTTTGAAAGAAGGTACTTTCCTTACAGTATGAGAAAGCTGCACTCTGGAACTGACTGAAATAGCTCATACACCACAGCTAATAAAAAAGACAAACCCAATCCTGTTTTTTACTGAAAGACACTTTTAAAGATATTAAAATTACTCAAATAATTGCATCTGTTGGGGTTTTTATTATGATTATTGGGGAGAAAAAGCTCACAAAACCTCCAGTCCTGGTTGGTTCAGAGTCCGCGATGGTGAATTCCATCTTGGAAATTTTCATTCACTACTGATAATAACAACTTCTTAAATTGTGACTTCTTATTGAAAGCAAAGCTTAAAGTACCTGATCTCAGTGGGGTGCTTTGAAACAGTTCTGATTTTACCTCTCTTCCCATAGGAAAAGGAATTCTGTGGCAAAATTCCTCACTGCAGAAAAAGACCTTTGAATTGTCCCACTGCAAATTGTTCTTGAGAAGAATCCATAAACAGTCTGGGTATTCTTCCACTACTAAAATTACAATGGAATTCTTTTTGGTGAAAATAATTAATATTAGCAAACCTGCAGATACTATGAATAAATGTGTTAAATAATGTGCCTGGAGAGGAGAAGCCTGAGAGGGGATCTCAGGAATGGTTACAAATCTCTGCAAGGTGGGGGTCAAGCAGAAGGGGCCAGGCTCTTGTCAGAGGTGCCCTGGGATGGGAGGAGAGGTGACGGTAGCAAGGGGAAACACAGGAGGTGCCACCTCAGCAGGAGGAGAAACTTCTTCCCTGGGAGAGTGACAGAGCCTGGCCCAGGCTGCCCAGAAAGGTGGTGGAGGCTCCTGCTCTGGAGACTTTCCAGCCCCCCCTGGTTCTGTTCCTGTGTGGGCTGCCCTGGGTGACCCTGCTCTGGCAGGGGGGTTGGACTCAATGATCCCCAGAGGTCCCTTTCAACCCCTGCCATTCTATGACTCTGTGGCACCTGCACTCCCCCTTCACCCAGCTATTTAGATTACTGAGCCACTCATCAAAAGTTCATTCACTAAATACACAGCTTAGAATACAAATACCTTAGCTAGGAGTACCTTAGAACACAGTCACCTTAGAATACAAATCTGAGGGCACAGCATTTTAACTCAGTCCAGAATTACATCCAAATTGAACCCAAAACTTTCATGGAAATGTAGGAAGGCACAAAAATCAGCGATAGTGCTGTAAGGTCTCCTTTTGCTGCTACACTGTTCTCACATAGGGAGACTCTGAACAGGGGCAATCTTGAAGCACACGCTCACAACAGCTTTACAGCCTGAGTGCAGAATTGTCCCTAAACTCTGAATGGACAAAAATGAAGTTACTGCAGCACCTTTCTCAGAATTCCACATGACTATATTGCATTAATTATGCCTGTGGTGTGCAGGGTTACTAAAATGAAACCCGTGAATTAAGGATCTACATATCACATGAGATCCTGCTCATTCAGAAACATTCCACTATTACCTTGCTCCGGTGTTCCTCCATCTACATACTTCAACTAGTACTAAATGCATCAGAGCTATTCAGATATTTTTAGGAATTCAAAAGGTGAAACAAACTGTGGATAGGAACAAAGGGAAACCTCCCAGTCCGGGGGAGGTATTTGTATACTCACTGATTATTTTGAATTGCTCCAGTGAGTGTGCTTCCTCAAGGATCCAGAATGCTTCTTACTGCAAAAGCGAATGACCGGGGGGAGGGAGAGCAGGAACACATGCTGGTGTGCAGCCTACCTGACAGGCTTCTTGGAATCATTGTCTGATCCTAGATAACACTACGGGACTCCTTATCACCTCCAACAACATGTAAAATTCAGGGAAAACTGTGCAACTCCTCGGACACCTCAACACCAAACTCCATTTCGGTTCGGGATCTAGCTGCATCTGGTGGTTTAAGCTATTGTAATAAAGTTGTTCTTTTCCTCCAAGCCATAACAGAGTGATTTTTTTGTACCACACACCTGAGAAGTGTTCTCTTTTCCCCTTAGCAGAAGGAGTGCCAAGACATCGAGACAAAGACCCAGGGTCTCCTCACTCTGTCTTCTGTCATGTCTTTTCAGAGATTTAGCTATTATCTCAGCTCGCTACCACCATGTGAAAAGATGGATGAATAGCTTCCAGTGTAGCTGCCACAGATGTCCCACTCCATAGATCACCCACTAAATTGAGCTGAAGCATCGTATAATCTGGACTCAACGTTTCCTGTTAGAGGACATCGCCCATTGCCTGGGGTGGGTGCAACCAGGCTGGCTCCAGCAGCACAAGCTACGTCAGAGTAACAACCAGGTTGCGTTATTAGTCACAACTGGGAGAGTTAAAACTTATTGCAGTAGTTTACAAGACTCCTAATGAGCTCTTTGCTGTCTCACAGAAGAGAAGAGCCCGCTGACTTCAAGAATCACCCTGGTGCCAGACGTGTGGCTGACAGTTGCTGCGTGGCAGAAAAGGGGCTTTGGCTCCATGTAGTTTTTAGAAGTGTACATCAGACCTGTACAGTAATCAAAAATCAGCCATCCAGACTCTAAATGAAATGACAGACAGAGGGAATATCTGAAACGACACAGGCATTATATTCAGGCGAGTCTTCCTAACAGCTATTCTGATGTGACAGAATAGTTAGAAAGCTGCAGACTCCTAATCCAGAGGGGTTTCACAAAGAGAACCTTGCAAATTCAAACGCGACCAACATCAGCCTCCAAGATGAAATACCATCTTTCCTTTTTTTTCCTTGCATTGGTTTATTTATCCCCTCTCCTCAGCACCAGAATAACTACACACCCCTTCAGAGGAACTGAATAGCTGCTTCTGTACACCGTATGTTTTGGAGATGTTCAGTGCAAATGTTCTCTTTGGTTCTGTGATCATTACAGTCTGAGGAAGTGCTGAGAAAAAGTCAGTGAAGTTCTGGAGATGAGATTAAGAGTGAAAGACCACAGGAGTTTTTATAAAGTGCCATGATAAGAAGTAACTCGATTATTTTGTCATCTACATGACTGGACAAAGCATCACATCGTATAGCTGCCAGAGTCACAGTCCAGACTTTAACTCCACCATAGGTGCACTGACTCTTTTGCGTGACAAGTGCAACTGAAGTCAGGAGACCCACAGGATAGTAAACCAGCTCTGTTAATTAGATTAGCAGCTACGATGACATTCTCAAAAGCAAAGATATGACAAAACAATGGAGATTTCAGAGTCTCTCTAGATTTATCTCGAGAACGATCAATTAGAACATCTTGGAACTGCTATTGATATGTGTGTGAAATGAAAACCACAAGGAGCTCGTGACAATGTCACTTGCTGGAGAAATTCAAGGATATTCAAGGAAATTCAGCTGCAGCTAGAAAGACTGACAATATTACTGAAGTTTTCCTTTACAGCCAAGATTCAGAACGAGAGGAGGAAGAACTGAGCCACGTTACAAACAGCCAGGTCTGTCACCCACTAGTTGGATGGTGTCACTTACTCTATGCTCAATACTTAAAGATACACGAAGAGATGTATCAAAGGGATTTGGATGCTTAAATGCCTCTACTGACGTCTGTCATTAGCACCTAACATAGACTTACACAAATGCATCTTAATCAACCAAACTTAGGAGTTTCTTACCTTCTAAAGTATGACACCCCTTTTTACTTTTAGCTTAGAAACTTTTCTTATTAAGAAGGTTAAGAACGAAGACTACAGGAAAATGAAGACATGAGAGCTTATGGATATACAGATATAAAAGTCAGTTTCCACCTTCTAAAAATTCATAATGCAAGATCATTCCTATTATATTTCTCATTATCCCTGCGAAAGAGAAGCCCCATCTCTATAATTTACAGTACCAACCAACCAAGGTCAGTACAGGAAAGTTGGAAGTTTTCTTTCCCTCGTGTATTATTTGGGGTGACAGATACCTTGGCTCAAGCACTCATCCCTCCTTGTGTCTCCTGCTCCAGCCCAGCATGATCTTGAGCCAACTCTTTCACCTGTCAGTATTAACAAAAGCAGGAATGGGCTGGGAGTTTGGTCCTTAGCATGAAGGACGTGTTCAATTGCTGCAGGAGAAAAGCCTACCAGCAGTCTGACACAGCCCAATAGACTAAAGATGTCATTAACCTTAAAACCATTAATACTTTCTCCCTTTATGATTGTTCTAAATTACTGGTGAATGATAATGCTGGACTATTGAAAAATAGATCTTGAAAATGTAAAATAAAAAATCCCCCTAAGTGAAAGCATGCTTTGGAATTTAAAGGAAATAAATATTGGCATGTAGGCCATGGAACATTTATTTCCGATGTATTTTTGGTTTATAGTTCTAGTTTGATTGTTTTTGGTTGATGGGATTACAGGGAGTGAAAATTGCTTTGCTGCCCTTTCAAAGACATGCCAGGGCTTGAGCAGAGGCTCCCCTGCCCTCTGAATTCCTCTGCCAGTACCATCAAGTGTAAGTTTATGCTCATTCATAAAACACGCACCAGTTGAGGTGCTTGTCAGCCTCAGGAACGCAGGCAGCAGTGGGACAGCTGGCAGGATGAGTCTTGGAACCAACGTGAAGAATGGTGGGACACAGAGGAGCTACAGGAGGCTGTGGCTTACTCTGGGAAGCACACCGGGAGGTGTCCCGTGCCAGGGGGTATGTTGGGGAGCAAGCAGCACAGCGAGATGTACATACAGGAGCTTGGGATAGTGTGACTGGGTGAACTACAGGGTTTTACATCCAAATTACTGAGAGAGGTGGAAAGAAGAATATGTAATCTAAGTCAGATATGAGAGGAAAATGGTTTTGGTTTGCCTTTTTTTTTTCCTTCAAATGTTATTGCATACATTATACAGCTTCCTTGATTTAATTGCATGTTATCTAGAGAATTTAATTAGGCAGGGTAGCAGATTTACTTGTTTATTTACACCTTCAGCCATATATAAAAAATAGTTTCCTCTGGAATACCTGAGGACTGCCTAAGCAGTCAGCTTAGTGATGTTCCCGGAAGCCTGAGGTCCTAATGTCCTACTCCACCACACAGAAGCCATGGGTAAGGCAGGGAGCACTCAGAATTACTTTAATGCAAACATCAGGTACATTCAATGTACATCAGGTACACCTGATGACGGGGATGAATTTTACCACTAGCATCACAAACCAAGTAAAAGCTATGGAATTTCAAATCCGTTGTTCTCCTGATACTGGAAAAAGAGATGATAATAAAGTAACAGCATAAGAAATCTGAGTCCCAAGAATATGCTTCTACATCATCACAAAGAGTGCAAACACCACTACATCAGATGAGGCCACTGGTCCCTTCAGTCCCACCCCAGTAAATAGTCTGGTACCTGTTGTCTTGTGTGGGGACGACACCGCTCCGCCAGCGCCCTAAGCCAGTTACGCTACTGCGGAGATAAGCGGGGAACGCTTTCCTCAGGCCTTTTGTGGTCGGTGAAGGCTCTGAACCATGAAATTTTATTACTGTTATTTTAGCAAGAACTGTGAGTGTCCTGAAACGATCCAGGCTTTTTAAAATTCCAGTTGCGACTTATTCCCCCTGGCACGAATCCAACATGTTTAAATAAAACGTGGAGAGAAATATTTCCTCTACGATTCTTTGTCATTTTCCTTCTATTATTTCTAAGGATATCTTGTCCTTGTACTCTAAAAAAAATGGGATCATCACAAGGGACCCCAAAATCAACAGTGAATTTGAACTCAAGTATTCCCCAAGAGAAACATCCTGTTCCTAGTTTTGCCATCTGTTTTGTTTCTACACGATGCTCAGAGATAAAGAATCTATTAAGCAGAGCATATATTCAATATTTCTTATGATAAGAGATATAAAGCTTTACCACAACACATCTTGAAAAAGCTGCAATAGTAGAATGTAGTTAGAAGCCTAGAGCAAAGAAAGTGTTAATTAACACACATAATAGAAATGGGAATAAAATGACAGTGCAGAAGAAGAGAGGAAATTCAGGAGTACCCACTTCACCCGGCTACGTCACAGCTCTCAGGATCAGCAACTGAAGGGTGTGAAAGGAGGTAAAAAAAGATTGTGCCCTACTGTGCTAGAAAATCAAGAAGTTGCCTACAGCAGCTTCTCTGAGCTGTTCTCATCCTTAACTCTGAGCTGGTTTAGCAGCCGTGGCTAATGGTCAGATCAGGAACGCCGTACCTCCGCGCAGAGCAAGCCGAAGGGGAAGCTGGAGAAGGTAATTAGCCAATCTTGCAATTGAGCTGGAGTTTTACAGCAACAAATATGATCGGTATGACTTCCTACAATCTTAATGCTGCCATTTGTTCTTTAACTATATTCCATGAGGTAAATTTGTGTTGCAAGTAACTGCATTTTTTATCGTTAGAGCTTGTCCGGTGATAAGCCTGAACACACTGCAACACCAGGAAGGATACGAGGATCCTGGACTGCAGAGGGCTTGTTTAGAAAGGCCTGGTGTGAATGGACGAGGGGTAATGGTCTAAAATTAGAAAGGAGGGGATTTAGATGAGAACTAAGGAAGAAGTTCTTTACCAGGAGAGTGGTGGAGCTCTGGAACAGGATGCCCAGGGAGCTGGTTGAGGCCCCATCCCTGGAGACATTCAAGGTGAGGCTGACAGAGCTCTGAGCACCCTGCTCTAGTTGAGGCTGTCCCTGCTCTCAGCAGGGGGTTGGACCAGATGGCCTCTGGAGCCCTCTTCCAACCCAGACAGTTCTATGTTTCTATCCTCAAAGGCTGAGAATTAGCCTGCTGTCCAGCGCCAAGTGGAGAATCCCTCAGTATCCTCAAAGGCTAAGTTCACTGCTGGACAGGACAGAACCCATCAAATGCACACCAAGACAAGTTTCTCTAACATATATATGTGAAGAAAAGAGAACTAGCAACAGTGACCCAGGATTTCTAAGTGCTCTGTTTAGTGCTGGGAAATTACTAATAATTTTGAGGAAGGCTAGGAGCTGGTAAGGAGCCATGATCCTGTAGCGGAGAGTGAATGTTGTTTTGAAGCTGAGATTTATCTGTCTTCTGTTTTCTTCTGCATGTTGAAGTTCCAACCCACCCAAGTATTATTAACAACAAAGTTGTTCCAAAATACCAGTGGCAAAAAACTGCCATGGTGGACTAAAGATCTGGGTTTCAAAGGAGACCTTATGAGCCAAATTCTGTGGAGAAAAGGAAAAATCTTCAGCTCCTTATAACTGAGCTCCTACAACCCAAGCAAGCATCATGAATGGTATAGTCAGAAAAATAAGTAAAAATTATTGCTGTTAGTTCTTTTTTTTCAGATAGTTGAGAAAAAATGTAATACTTGTCCCTTGTATTTTAGGTTCCTCAATTAGACAGTTTTTCCTTATTTCCAGACATATATTTAGCACATTCAGCACAAAAGGACCAACCTTTATGCAGCTCAAGAGCTGCCCACATGTGCTCAGCTAAACAGTAAGGATTTTCAAGCTGGAGGTGGCAGCTAAAAGCTTCATTTCACTTGGAATGTAGAAAGAAAGAAAATGCAGCTGAAGAACATGTGCTCCCTGACCACCCAGAGGGGTTGCAGACCCCTCACCAGGCAGACGGTGAGTCTTTGGGAGTGTGATCTGTGTGGCTGTGATTTTGGTCATCCACTTTCTTTCTCCTAAATAAATTCTCTGTCTGAACAGATGGGCTGTAACCTGCTTACTCTTTTTCAAGTCTCATACCTCACTTCCCGAGATGGGGTGGTGGTACTTTGTCTGCTCAAGCTCTATTCTGGCAGAAGCAAAAAGCAAAATAAACATTCTGGGCTAATATGTGCTTAATCAGCTGGGGTTCCTGAAGACACTGGAGCTAATCCCACTCCAGAAAGAAGTGCCTCATAGAGTTCCTCCCCAGTTACCTCTGAAGACCACTACCAAAAATAAAGACTTGTGATTTCAGCGGAGTGGAAGCAACCACAACTGAACTCTGTAATCCAGCAGATTGAACTCCTGGATTTAATGGAACTGGAGACAGTTTGCAGGAAGAGATGGAATAGAAGTTACTACAGAATGTGTTGGATACTATGGACACAACCAAGATTATGATCAGTCCTAGTCTGAACATGCTGCTCAAGCACTATGCAGGAGATTAGCCTTGGCAAAAGAGACTTTTTTAGTGAAAATCTTTGGGAAGGAGTCTTCCCAGAAAAAAAGAAAGCCTTTCTTTTTTATGAGAAACAAGTAACTTACTCTATTTGCAAAGGACTCTAGAAACCACTTCAGCCTGTTCCTACACTACTTCTGAGAGCATCCTAAGAAAACAGAGAGCAACAGAATTGTTTCTGCAACTGTCTGCAGAAGAGGAAAGACAGAAAAGAGCGCAGAGCATCATCAGGGACCATCGGGGCAAAGGTGCCTCTGAGACAGACATTGTTTTGAGTAGCAAAGTTAGCAAGTGCTTGATTTCTGTTACCAGGAGGGCCTGGATGCTGGCTGTTGGGCTTGAGCATAAGAGAACAATCAGTAAAGGCTTGTACCTAAATTTCTGCAAATTCAGAGAGCCCACAAACCGAGCTCTAAGCAGCATTCACGTTGCAGCAAACCTCCCATGGCAAATCACTTCACAGCACCAGCAATTCCTTTCTCATTGATTTAGCTGCCTCGTGTTTCAACACCTTTCCCTTACCAGGGCTAGAAATTAAAACTAAGGAGAGTATCATGTTTTTCCTTGGCTTTGTTTCTGAGCAAAAGAGGTGGGTAACCACACCGGGGAAACTGCTGCGATTTCTCCTTGTAGAGAGAGACTCCCTGGTGTCACTTCCATGTGCAACTTTTCACACAGTGAGGAAGAGGTGGGACAGACTGATTTTCACAGTTTCTTCGAGGTGGGATAGTACGTTCTTACCAAACCGAATCAGAGTTCACTCATTTGCAGAACTGAAGAGTTTGCCTCCTACATGGTTGAAAAGGAAGAGAGAAATTGAGAGAATAATCTTTGCCACAACGCTGCTGTGCCTGGGATGGTCACACAGGATCTTTTCCCTAATTTGCCCTTTCTCCCTCTTTGACCCCAACACTAATAGCAGAAATACAGAATTCAAACTGTTTTCCTTTCTCAGAAATTTAATCTAAATAATTAAGGTACCTAAAGCACCTGATTCCCATCTAGAACTGATCTCGTGATGATTTCTGTAGAGAAGCCATGCATCACGATTACCCAAGTACATACATCGATGCATTATTCATAGCCACAAAGTGCACCTACAATCTTACTCTCAAATGACCCTCTTTATTTGGGACATCCCTCACTTCAGCCTCACATTTATCTCCATCCCGTACTGAGGTTACCATCTGGTCATTTTTCTCTTTACAACTCAGTCTGTTACTTTTACGCACAACTCGTATAAAGCTGAGCACCAACCACTCCTCTCAAATAGCTTTCATAAACAAAACTAAATACACTGTCTGTGATTACAAGGGAAAGGAAGAGGGTAAGCATTTCAAGCTCCTACAGTAGTGTCAGAATGAATCCAAGGTTAATATAATCAGTGTTTGTTTCCTAATAAATCTTCCAATTAACTTTTGACGTTCGTAACAAAGCACAAATGAGATGCACTAATAAGACATATCAAAATATGGATACACCAACACATGCAAACTTTGACCAATATACAAAAGTGAACAAATCACTAGCCAAGAAAATGATAAAGAACGAATCCCATGAAACTAAACGCATCTAGTTATTGGAGACAACCAGGTAGAACGGATGAGATGGTGTTTGGAACTCAAAGCCACGGCCTACAGCATTATCTGGGGGATTATGCACAAGGGAGGACCATGCTAGAGATTTCTTTCTACTACTCCAGATAAAATTCTCCTATTTTATCTTTTATACCTTTTTTTCTTTGGAAGAAGTCGGTGCCTCCACAGCAGCAGAGCTGGGCCAACATTATCAGTTATTACTCACTTCAGGAAGCCACTTGCTGACACTGCATTTCTGCCCCTTTCGGTTCATGATTTAGACAGAAAGTTGAATGAATTGCTAAGTCACACAACAGTTTTTATAAGACTCGAGACAAGACTCGAGGAACAGAAGCAGGGAGCTGTGGTTGGCCGGGTTAGAATTTTTGTGACAGACAGAGGCACGTGTCACAGCTTCCAGCATTTTGCTCCTCAGCTGCAGCTACGCATCCCTTTCTATGGCTGTGCTTTCCAAGAAAAAAAAGAAAAAAAGAAGAAATGATGGGCAGAAGAGAGTTTTTTTCCTTGTGTGTATTTAGGAATTTTTTCTCAGTTGCACCATTATGCTTCCTGCCAATTAAAACGTTTCCAAAACTGGGTGTTAATTTGTCTTTGATTTTCTTAACTGCCCGTACAATGTATCAAAGCTGAAAGATTTTAACCATGGTTTTAGACTGTGTATCCAAATTTTATCTTGTCTAGATGCCATCACTTGTGGAATAACACCAGCTCCTTCAGAGAGAAGGTTTTTCCTCCATAAGAGTTCTCTGATCCCATCTATGAGGATCAGTCCTACCTGCCAGGGACTCAGGAAGCGTACGCGAGCCGTGCAGAGCTTCAAGCTCAACGGTCACCGCTGCATCTCACCCCTGCACCACCATCTGCCAGGTAAAAGCCTGAAAAGCAAGACAAAAAAGGAGCATGAGCACAAACTACAATTAATGTTGAGAACTGAAGCATTATTTCCATCAACAAATTTGAGGGTTTTCTTATTCTAAACTTCCTATGAAATCTAAGTCTTACAGGACAATTTTGAACCAATTCTAATTAATATTTCTTTAGTGACGGTTTCTTTTCAGTAGCTCTGCAATTTATGGCTGGGTTCTTCTGGCTCCATCACTGCCTCCCCGCAGCATAATTTATCTTTTGTCTCTGAAAATTATCAATGAGTGTTTTGGTCTGCTTCTTCTTGCCTTTGCCCTTCCCATTCTCCCCTGCTAGAATCCTCAATATTGTTCAGCACTTGAAGTTCAAACTCATCTCATTGTTATAAGGAACATTATTAAGAGCTTTGACTGGGATTCCTACTTTAGATTTCTCAGTTCGATTAATAGAAAATAATCACTCACACTCTCCCTCTCTGGTGATTTGGTTAATTAACTGGTAGAAGCAGCATAAATAATTTCTACACCAGTGTACTGATTGTTTTAAAAATTATGTGAAAATTAGTCCCTTACTAGATGATTAGGATTTTAGATCTGCTAATGAACAACAATAGTCTGCCATTGCCATCTTTTAATTTACTTTTAATCACCAGTTAAGTAACAAAGAAGTGTCTTTTAAAATAATTAAGACTACATATCAGGTCTCGGTAGGACACCAACAATAAAGGGGTTAACGATGCATCCAGTCATCATGGAGACAATCAACAAATGTCTCGCTTTAAACAATGCAGAACAACTCTCACTATCTAAATGCATCTCTGCCAGAAAACTCTCACAGCCTTACAATATTTTTCACCCCTTAGAGATCACACACTCACAACTAGTGCTGGAAATCACCTGTGTAACCTATTTTGGGGTGAAAAGGATAAATAATTTTGCTTTGAACGCATTAACCTCTTAGCAGCAGTTTGGAGGATGCACATGATGTCCATGACTCTTGCCATAAAACTATCCCACCATAATTCTAAGACAGATGGGCTGCTCATTCAATATTTTTTGTACACAAATCAGGTGGCAAAGTCTTTGTGTGTGTGTTTGTGTGCACATCTGTGTGTGTGTGCACATCTGCGCGTGTGCCTCTCCTCCGACCCAGCCATCAAAGACTGTGGGCACAAGGGACACTGTGGAGATGCCACATCCTGTGGTTGACTAATTAAAAAGATATAGTTAAAAAAAAATACTGCACTAAAATGTCAGTGCTGTCACAGTGTGAGAGACTACCAGAGACTTTGGAATGGAGAGGCAGGTACTGCACTTAAAATTACCTAAACATCTGTAGTATTTAGAGCAGTGTCCCACTAAACAGTAAATGCAGCAGAAAGCTCACCTGAGTTCTTGACAAAGAAAGTCACTCGTCCTAAAACCTCTCTATTACAAAGCATCCAAAACATGCATTGGCTCTCCAGAGAGCTACTTCAACAAAATAATGTATGTGCTGGCTTTTGAAAATGGTCTTTTCAAGCAGCACCTGTTGGCCCATGGGAGGGCAGTATGTAGAGCACTGCTCGGAGATGGGCAGGAGGCCATCTGTGCTCTGGTTGGAAAGGCTTCAGTTAATGTGGGAAAAAAAATAAATCCATATCCTTGCCCTCTTCACAGCTTCTTTTTTCATTTGGGGAATAGTAATAATGTCAAAATGAGGGCTGCAAAGGCCAAATGGGAAAGTTCATCCACCTCTGATGAGTGCAAGTTGGTTTTCAGCCCTCCACTTGTGGCCTTGTAGTGAAGGACAGGAGTTAGGGGGTCTACACGATGTTCAGATGTACCCTTCACACCTCCCCCAGTGGCAGTCGCATCACACCTCCTTCCTTCCTTCCCTTTGTTTATTTTCCAGGCAATCTAGAACCTTCATGTAACAGATGTCTATGACTGGCTACGTTGGTTCTGTGACTAAAAACACAGACTGAGAATCACACAGGCTCTGCAGGAACCTTGACCAGAGCAGCTGAAACTAGCTGTGGAGGGTCCAGATGGGGCAGCAGCGTATTCCTCACTGTAACACCCATCTGAATTTCACATTCAGTGTGCACACTGTCTTCTCACTTTCACCTCATTAATTCCAATTAGCATTATTCTTCTAACCGTTTCCAGTAATCCTCTACCTCGTTTTGTTTTCCCATTCTCTGAAGACTGTCAAACAGCCCAGGCACAATTCTGGACTGAAAAGGATATTTAAACAGCTATTTGTAGAGCATCCCAAATGCAATCGGTAGCATGTAAGAGAAAATGCTTCAGCTAATTGTGACTTGATGTCTCCATGTATCCAAATCAACATTAAAACCCATTTTTCAGGCACAGTGCTTTATAAAATCCTTATCCACTGTCACCAGAAGCTTTCATTCTTCTGCAGACTCAAGAGTTAGAGAGTTATGGGGTTTTTTTTCCATCACATTTTATTTATTTTCCATCACTAATCACTATTTTCATTATTACTGTTCTGGTAAGCTCCATGTGATCTTACTGTTATTGCCCTGTGACCATATCAACCATACCAAATACATCATCATTTTTCCACGTGTCTTAGAACCGTGTAAGTTCTTATTTAATAACGTCATTATTGAACTAGGACTCTCTAAAGGGAACTGCTCAGCAGTTCTAGACAATCAAACTGCCTCTCAGGAGTTACAACAGGCATTCTGGATGCTAATTTTAAGCATCAGTTTTGAAAATCTTGCTTGTTTTATAAACAAGATTACAAATGTGCAACAATGTGTGTGTTAATAATTGAAAATGGAAGCTTTTAAAAAACTTTTTAATAAATACTTTGTGAAAAAAAAAAAAAATAGAGGAAAAACGGCCTAAATTTTAGGCTGCTTTGCAGCATAAACCAGGTAATTCAAAGAGGTTTGCAATGCACGTGCCACATAATGACAGCTATCATTTAAAATGTAATGAAAGGTTTTGTTTGCTATTTTTTCCTCTATACATCCTTTCAAAATACAAATATAGTTAAATGTGAAAGATGAAAAAAAAGATGAAAAACTTGTATAAAAACCCCTGCAATGAAGAACTTGACTCTTCTCAGCTCCATGTGACACATCTGATTTCTTCACAGACTTCAAGTAAAAAGTGGCAACTTGGCAGTTAGGTGTCTTTTGTCACCTTGCAACACACAGGGTACAATTCTGACCATCCTACAGGGGGGCGTCTGGTGAATTTGTTCCTTTTTTTTAACACCAGTGAGTATCACCATGGTATGACCCACTGGCTTTGCCCACGGGGATGCTCCAGAGGCCGTCTGCGTCTCTGATGAAAGGCAACGTAAATTCAGAAGCACATTGTCCACCACATGCACAATGGTCCTCTGCTTTTCATTCTCCTCTATCAAAATGGCTCTTGTGCATTCGGGAGACTTCAAAAGGGTAGCCAAAAAGACTGAGACTCCGAGTGGTCCTTTTATGCCTTTGATGTACAAAGCAAATCAGCCTGAACTCATCAGAGACGACTGATGACAGGGGCTGGGCTAATCTTTGAATGATCAAAGAACTCAAAGTCAGTGACATTTGCAAGGAAATTAATGATTCCTCCACAAAGGTTTTAACCATCCTATAAACAGGATAAATGTAGAAATCCTTAGATGGATGGTACCATTAAGTACAGCAAATGTTACTGAAAATAATCACAATGGTGGCTCATTTATTAAGAAACTCTTCTCCACATTCATTTACATTCCACTGAACAGCTTGTATGAAAGCCGGGTTTTTTCAGGCTGGTTAACGTCCTCTGAAATGAGAAATTACACACTGAAAAGCAGTACTTTGTGTGTGTCATGTCACAGAATTACAAGGGATCATTATCCAATCTTTCAGACACAGAATTATTACAGATTTATCAATTGTTTCCACTGATGTAAAAGGTCTGATAATGGCACGACGTGCCTGACTAACAAGAACGACTATAATGAAGTTAAACGCTTTAACTTGTTTAATGATTCTGGTGGCAATTACTACTTATCTGGGACCACAGAAGAAATTGTAAAATATGCTGTTATCCTTGATACGACTGGAGGTTAAAGGGTGAAACTGTAAATTCAAGGATGGCATTTGCTTTTGGAACAGATTTGTTAACATTGTTAAATATTCTGAAGTCATATTGGTACTGGCAGAAGATAAAGCCACCAATCAAGTTTTTTTCAGTAGAGTGTCTCTTCCTGCCTTTGTACCACGTTGCTTTATTTAATTTATTTAACAGTGACGTGGCGTGGGAATTATTAGGTTCATTAAGCAGCTTTAAGAATATCTTACTTTTTACTCCATAGCCTCCAGAAATTCTCATATGAAAGAAAAACAGAGGTGAACAATGGCTCTCACTGTAATTAAGCACGCTGTTGCCATGTGGTCAAGAGAAGAGGAGGAAAAGGAGTAATTAGAAAACATTTTCCCACCTCTAGTAAGTCCTGGTGTCACTTGTATTAGTGGAATGTCTGGCCTTCCAATTTGTATGCAAGCAACCAGGAAAAGCAGACTAGAAATGATCCATTGTATCAGGGGAGCACCAGGAATATAAATCAGCTGGTAATTTTAATATACAGCCTCAAGCAAACTTACCTCCACTAATATGGGAGTAGTCACCACAGACCTCCACCATCTCTTTATTCAATTAATTGTTTTCCTGATTGGATGCCATTAATACCATTGCTGAAATGGTCCTGTCAGAGAGTGCTCCGGCTCTATCCTCTTGGGAGAGCAGCAGCTGTGCCATTACTAAAGAGGGAATTTCTGGAGGTTTTCAAGTGAGGTTTTTCTAACGTGTGGATTAATACCCCAAGTGAGCATGGATGGACACGCTGAAAGTGCAGGCTACCTAGTCAGCAAACTGCTCCTCAGTCTGGCAAGCAGACTTGATTCACCCTACCTGTCAGAGCCTATGGGTGACAGAGCAGAAGTTACGTGGAACATACACGTGGAACTCACACATCAAAACCCCTCTACCTGCTGAACGCACTTGGAATGGGTGGATTTCCAGCTACTCCATCAACCTGTACTTATAACTCTAAAATTCAAGACCTGAATTAAGACCATATTAAGAAGAATAGAACAAGACAGTCTATCCAAAGTGCCTGAAATATTCACAGTTGTTCAACACCACAGAGTTCTGCAAGTAGGCACTTGAAAAGCGAAGAGATTTTCACACCGCACTCCATTTCACGAGTCTAGCCACTGGTGCAGAGACAAAACCCTTACTCAAACACCCGCTCCGTTTCAGGCTGTTAGGCTGATAAGGTTTTGCCCCTGTGTGCTCATTTCCACAGCACATTTGGATTTTTTGGTTTTTTTTCCTCACAGATTTGATCAGTAACTTGCTTTGGTCAAAACCGCTCATTCCTCCAGAAATTTTAGGCCTGTCTGCGTAGCAGCTCTGTCCTCAAGCACATTAATCCATCCCCTCATTTTGATGTCATCTGGAAACTTCAAAGAGAGCACTCTCTCATTTCCTCCAAGCCAAGGACATTAAAATGACAGAAGCCACTTTAAAAAAAAATAATAGCAAAGGAGTTTTTCAATCCCAGGTCTTTTGGTCAGACTCAGTTTAAGGGAACCGAGGAGATGTGACAACATTTGATAACTGCAGGCACGGGGAGCAACCTTTCCTGTGCTCACCTGCAGCATCAAGTTAGTCCTGGAAAGCATCCCTAAGCTGGTGCTTAGTATAAGGCAGTCTACAACAAGGGAGTTGCAACGCCACGTAAGAACGCCGCTGTGATGTTCTTACCCTCCTCATGCAGCACAGTCTCACCACAGATACAAATGCACCTGGCAGAACTTCTCCAACACACCCACTGCTCTTTTCTTTCACACTTCTGTTTTTCTTCAAAGGTTGATTAAAGAAAAAACCACTATTTTGAAATGTCACCCCGACTCCAGGTGTACAGACACACGCACGCAAGGCTCAGAACACCCACAAACCCGACCGGTATTTGACAGAACTCTCACGATCTTTGCTCAGCTTGGGTTTGCCATCTTGGTGCCTTCCTGCTTCCCGAGCACAGCTGTTGTAGTCCCAGATTAGGCAAATAATGCTTTAGTTCATTTTAAATCGCAGGCAAAAGTATAATTGCCCTATTTTTCTTGCACTCAAAAGATTAAAAAATATGGTTTTTTCCAGTCTTTCTGGTAGGAAAAAACCCCAAACAACAACAAATGAAAATGAGTAATAGAATTGACTTCACAATTTTACCCATGAATTATGCTGGAGCTCTAACTGTACTGATCAGGAATAAGAAAACCAAAACCAACACACCCCAAACCTGAGAAAATATGCCTATTTTCACGGGCAGCACCAGTTCCCAGGATGGCAGTGTCCAACCCAGTCAGCTTTACACCCTACACTGCTCCTGCAACGCTGTCTATTCACCACACTGCCCACATCCCATTAGTGACTTGGGTTTTTCCTTTGTTGATAACTAAACCAATACAAATAACTGTACTTCCCTTAGTGAACAGGACATCATCTTCTGCCAGTTTTGAGATGGGTTGCTATGATTGCACCAGAAAGGGAAAGAGGGTATCAGTCTGTTTCACCCCTACCATTCCCTCCCTGCTTCAGCACTTTCCTGTTAGTTCTGTGTCTACATTTCAATGAGGTTGGTTCTCCTTCGTTTGGTTTGATTTGATCGAAATCTTTCTTTCCCCTGCAGTCACAAGCTTCCTTTCCCTTGTTTACAGAAATACATGAAATGTGTCCATAATCCTCATTCTGTTTGGTGTGACTGATACACTTCAACAATATAGTTTACCAAAGAAAACGTTGCTTTAAATTTACAAAATAAATATTTTTTTTTTCTGTTTAGGGTACGAACGAATCACGTGGAATTCACAGCACTTGTGAATCTCAACCAGCTGATGCTGCCAGAAAGAAATCCACATGAATAAGGGAGCACAGGGACGTACACAGTTCTGGGGTTTCTGCTCTTTTAGTCTGGTTTTGCAGTTGGAACACTGAGAAAATGATGCTTACGCTTAATTAGTTGCAGTAAACTAATATACAGGTGTTTCTGTATCTGTTTGCTACCCGGGTAACTTAAGCTATGGTGCTTTCTTGTCTATATCAGTGAATTGGAAAAAATAAGGAATATGAAATGTAATTAACCAGAATAAATTACCACTTGCACTGTTTTCAATAATCCACAATCCAAGAAATGTATTGGTTGAAGAAATATGTAAAAAAAAAACAAAAACAATTATCTTTGAGGATTTTGCATCCATTCACAGTTGGAAGTACAAGCAGACAACGAAGTGAATGAGAATTAAATTATAAATGGAAACGACTCATTCAGCTCTCAACTTGACTATTTTCTTCCCTTTAAATCTTAAATACAGCTGATTTCATCCTAGAAATGGAATTAACCTTACTGTAGCCATCCCATAAAACCCCCGTGACAACTACAAGAAAAAAGAATCACCTTTCTACTGCTTCGTGAAAGGGTAAAGGTCTCTTCTGTTCTTATGCCAAGCTTTGCATAAAGACAGAAACTAATTCTAGTTGTGTGCAGTTGGGAAGTTATAATGCAGATTTTTTTATAGTACCGCCTCATCATAATGGAAGATAAAAGCATTTTTAAATGTTCCTCCATAGGTTTTCTTAACAACAATATTTACTCAAGAAAACAATTTCAGATCAATGACTTTCCAAGCACTGCTAACAAAGGCTCTGTGTGTGTTCTCCAAATAAGAATGCTTCTAACTTGGTAGCTAAGTGGTTGGCAATGCTCAGTCCACAGCAACATTTAAATGTTACGTACAATCTATTCCATTACACAGAGGCCAGGCATGCCAGGACCAGCTCTACGAACACTAGCAGGGCTCTGGGCTTCCCCTGAGAAACACATAATGCACCTCCTGCCCTATATAGTGACAGGGGAACTCCACGGAGCAAGCCTCCTTTGCATGAGATCAGAATTCAAGCTGGGGCAGGGCTTGGGGGCAGTGTTTTATTAGTTTCTTTGTTTTAGTGAAGTGATTAATGTGATAAATGACAACAGAATTTTAGGTGAACCAGAAGCATTTGTCAATTTGTATTTAATTTATCATAGCAGAAAAGGGAAGACCATATAAAAATATTCTGAAACAAAAGTTGCATGTTTAAATATATAGTTAGCATTAAATGATCAAAGGAAAAATAAACAAATCTTAGCAAGGTAGTTTCCTAAGCAGACAGAAACCAGATGTCCATCACTACCTTTCCTATGGTCTAGGTCAGCCTCAGAACTCAAAAATCTGTAAGCACATTGAAGGTGCAAGATGTTGATCTTTGTTATGCACTCAAGCTGACAAATCACTCTATAGCATTCTGCAGTTTATAACATTAAGCACTTGACCAGTAAAATTCAAAACTTTCTAGGGATGGGGGGGCTCTCACAGGTGAGCTCGATTTCTTTTACCTGTCATTCCCGTATGAAGCATCTCTAGTCACTGAACAGGCACTGAGACTGCCTCTCAGATAAGGGAAACCTTCAAGCTGGCTGCTGTTTTCACAAGGGAGATTGTCACATGTCATATTTTTATTAAAGGTTCTTCGATACTTATGCTTGAAGGAAATTCTTCATTGAGGGGGACTTAGTTTATTCCTGATTTGAAAATCCACTACTGACTTCACTTTTTTTCATATCTTCTCCTTTGTTTAAACTCTGCAGAAAGCAGTCTGGGATGTTCCCTTTATTTTGTCAGCATGGCTGGAAATCTTTTTTAGTATTGAGAGTGAATTGTGACTTGTCCTGCTGCTGAAGGTATAGATTTGTAGCTCTGAAAAAAGACAGCCTTGGCAGTGACTTTCCTTGGATTAGAAGACTCTAGAAGGAAAGGTTTCTGTTATTTTCCTAACAAATTCACTCATCTATGTATCCTTTATAGGTGTCTTTATGTTAAGCTCAGAAGTCATCCACATTGAAATGACAAAGTAAAATTATCAGATATTTACATGTAAAAGTCGTTTCTGGGCTTGTAGAGCGTGACCTCTGATAGCTCATGCTGAGCACCTTATTGGGCATTTCTCTCATTTTTCAGAAAATCTGGCCCTCCATCTCATTTTCAAGGGAATTCAGGTCACAGGAGCCTAAAGCACGTTTACAGTACTCAGTGCAACTCCAGTCTGAGGAGCTGTAACATAGCAAATACGACCCGGTAAATTCAGTCGAGCGAAGCCTAACTCCCACTGGTGTGTGCTGCCTTGAGCAGAGGGTTTTGCTCCAACATTACCTTGCAGAGTCAGCTCAGCTGACTACGAACTGATGATTCACACTGGGTGTGACTCACCCCAGTCTGTGTAACTGCTTTTTGTAATGTCACTCTAGGTTTACAAAAGAATTAAGTGAGAGGATTCCCAAATGCGTTGAAGGTACAGCCCAGATTTGAATGCAGAAGAACTCAGTGCTCCTGTAGCGCATTAAATGCCTAAGGGGGTATTCCAAAGAGCTTAGCTTCTGAGTCATTTTGAAAATGGGGTCTTAACTCTCAAGATATATAGATATATATATACACAAGATATATAGACCTAAAGAACGAGCAAGTATTTCCTCTGCATCACAAAACATGGTGAAGACAGCTCAGTAAAGACTGCTCCCAGTGTGTAGGTAAACAGCCAAGCACCAAATACAATACTACTTGATTTTTATCTCTTTACCCCTTTATTTTAATTTTCCTCCTCAAGTTTCCTGTCATCCACACTGTTCCTTTCTTTCCTCCATTTATACTTTCCCTCCCACATACTCTTTCCGACGTACATCACACTAGGGATAAACTCACCACCCAAATCTAGGTATCAGTATTTCCCACTACTAGTGATGAAGTCACATCCTTCCTTCCCATCTTGTCCTTCCCGTGTCAGCATTGTGCATTTCACATACATCTTGGTATCGAACGATGATGCAGCAGCAGGTACCGTATGGGGACTTCAATGCCAACTCCAAAGGCAAACCATTCAGTCATAACCTGCCCCAGCAGGATAGCTGCTGACAATTTGCTACTAGTGACACTGCTCTGCAATGCTACTTCTGGGATCTATGAGTCAAACAGTAATTGAAGAAATGGAAAGATGAAGCATCCACAGATTTTGAAACATTCCTGGCCCTCTCTTGCTGCTAGCCAACGTTAGGAGGGGTTCTGGCATCCCTGTAGCAGTGACCGATCGAGCTACGAAACCTGTGCAGTGTGTTAACAGCAGGCAGCACGTTATAAGCATGCCAGAGAGAAGCAGGATTCTGTTTCTATTTAATTAAAGAATCCTTTACACATACCACTTCTTCCTTATTTTCCTTCTCCCATTAACCCCCCTAATTAGGTTGTGATCCTGGTCATCAGTGCTGTTTGATACGGGACGTTTGATGTGTGTCCTCTGACTAATTATGACAGTTAGCTGAAAACCTGACCCAGGTCGCTCCTCTAGTAGCACACGAATCTTTTTAACATTTTCTTTCCAGCTTGTAACAGGACAAAGCGATGCTCCCAACCCCACTCCCTGATGCCTTGTACAAAGAGATTTATTCCAAACACAAAGCAAATCAGGAACACAGAAAGAAAAGTACACCCTGTCACCCCTACCTGACAACAGAGCCCAGCCCTTATTTCAGCCCCTCGTTATGCTAAAATGAAGTGATGAACGCGGTACGAGTTCACGCACGCGGAATCTAGAAGGGCACTAACAGCTGACTGGAAAAACACAGGCTCATGTAAGTCAGCTCTGCTGAATCTTCCTGGGACAACTGCTCCCAACTCTTGGTCCCACCCTGCTGATGGAGGTTATCGCATCTTATGCAGGTGCTTATGCTGGCACCTCAAGGATGTAATTTTAGAGTACAGACCCTGAGCTCCACTGGACTATAAACCTCGGCACGTGAAGGATAAATACACGCCCCCCTCTGCCTTCGTGACATGCAGGCAGTGACCTCTGCAAAGCTCAGATGGGCCGGTGGCGGGGAAGCATTACTGCTGCTGTTTCGAGCAGATTTGGCCGGCAGGCTCATTTGCCGCAGTCCAAAGAATCGCTGGAATCGAATGACACGGATCATGAGTGATGGGTAGAAAAATTCTGCACAGAAGAAAATAATCTTATTTGGATCATTTTTTACAGAAGTAAATTCCAGGAATTTGCCGTCATTTAGTGCACACATTTGCCGCAGCATATTCTGAATGTTGGGTTTTTTTCCCTCTTTGATGTCTTCAGCTTACCTGAAATGTTTTGTAGCTAAATTATTGGGATGTACATCACCAGCTTCTATACATTTATCTGATCTTTGCTATCTCATTGCAAACTTCACAGAAGATGAAAATAAAAGCCAGGTTTTATGACTGATTTACTGTTGCCTAATTATATGGAAACGCTGCTTTTTTTTGATAATAATGATATGTTAGCAGCTTGATTTACTCATCAGATCTGTACCCAGGGATGGAGGGGGGCGGGGGGGTGTGCACACATGTATTTGGTCCAAAATTTGCATTTTACCTAAGTTAGCATTGATTAGTAACTGAATTTTCAACAGTAACTGTAGATAATACTTTGGCTGAATCATTAAATACAACATGGAACCTTTTCAGGCAGAGATCTCCAGTTCCAACCAGGAAACAAGATAATACCAGTATTGTATACGATGATAACATTCAACAATATTGATGGAATGAGTTCCTTATTCCCCTGAATAACTAAGTCCAATCAGAGAACAGAAATAATAAAACTATGCATCTCGCTAATCATGCAAACGATACAGAATAATCAGAATAATTTGCAAAATGCAGACTGAAAATCATTCCTTTAACAAGTTGTTTGGCCAGTCCATCCAAGCTCAGCCACTGCCAAGAGACTCTGGGTCTGTAACAAATACAATTTACAGCAAATGTTCACACTACTACGCTCAGAAAAAGAAGATCTCAATCATTTCATTTCTACAAGTCAGTTTGACTTCATATCTCTCTTACTAACAGCCAGAAGTTGCCCTTCTAGCCAGCAAAGCATGGGCATGCTGGTTAGCAGGCAAATCATCATTCTGGTCTCCTGATGGCTCCACCGTTTGAAGCCCGTGGTGGTAAAAGGCCACCATGCAAACCGCCTGGTCATACAAGCGAGAGCTTGGACACTTCAGGGCCGAGAAGCTTAACTGCACAGTTTTTGTTGTATTGAGGTGATGATGCATTTCATGAAGGGGTGAAGTTCAGCCTCGGATGCAGACAGTACAGTGTCTTCTCAAAGGCATTTTAGGGGTTCCAGGTAGAGCTTGCTCATTTGGTACGACCCTGCCTTGAAGGAAATTCCCTAGGTGTTTTGCTAGGCCATTGACACAATGATTTCTTCTACTCTACTGACCTCTTCTGACGTGGCTGAAGTTGTTCGGTGTGACATCTGCACAGTTTGTCCCACTAATTGAAAGACTAGATGTGACTTATTTCCCCAAAGACTGTCTGTAGTCAGCAAGCAGGAACAAACTTCAGTCATTTCTGATTGGCCACATTTCAAAACCATGTCCCAGACGTACCTGGTTTGTGTTTTCTATGTGCCACTCATTTCTTTTAAGCTGACATTTTCATTTAGTTATCTCTGATCAGCTAAGACAGGCCAAGAGATCTCTTTGGTTTCGAGCCAGCTTCACTCGTGGCTGATGTGTCTCTTAGCGAGCGAACGTACAGGTGAAGCTCCTCCCTACCCCAAGTCAATCTATGCAGCAAATAAATGATGGAGTTGACAGCAAGTAACAAGAAATGGGAAAAATGCTCCTAGTCAGGACAGATGAACTAATGTGAACCGTACAATTTCTTTTCCTACAGAAACTATCCTGAATTTTAGCCTTGCTACTCACTAGCACCGGGCTCAGGCTCATTGTCTGAAAAAATTAAGCGACCAAAACCACTGAGGAAATATCATCATTAAGAGGAAATTGAGACAAATAAAAGAATGACCTTCTCCCGCATTTTCCAATGCCTATGCCAGGAACAGACCTACTGGAGCTTTCAAATCCCACTGTAAAACTCAGGAGGTCTAAAGTTGCCCTGGAACTGGAGGGGACATCCATAATTTGAAAATTGTCCCAGTGATCAAAGATGAGGTTGTCACGAGTCATTCTAGCAGATGAGCTTTTCTTCTCGACTCTGAAGACTGACAAAGCTTCTGGCAACACTGAGCAAGATTTTCATGCCTCTGCAGTTATCTGCATGAAAATGCAGTACAAAGGGGACACGGAATCTATTGTGATATTTTGGAATCGGTATTACACTCATATTTCAGCTGAAGAGATAAATGGGAGTTTATGACAGATGGTAGTAGAGAATTGGCAGGAACAATTAAGAGCCAAAGAAGGCACTGGAAATGTATTTTTTTGTTAAAACACTTCTCTGTAATTAAGCAATATGTGTCTTTTGACACCATTTCAGTGCACAGAAACATTTTAAGACCTGAGAAGATAAGATAGGCCAAGAAGTTCTGGGGTTTAAAGTCAGCCACACTTGAAAAAGGTCCAGGTCCAGGAGATATTTGTCAGGACAGCAATTTCTGCCTTGTGAATTCCAGGTAACAAACTACACACCATTTTCAGATGGTGAGGATATACTTAGAGCAACTTACTCTCCTTTACCTGACTTCATCATAAGTCCTGTTATATTTGTGAAATTTAGAGGAATTTAACACACACATTTTTGCCAATTAAACACATTTTGGAAATCACGGATGTTTTTTTTGCAAGGATACTTCTGATATTTAATACAGCCAGCAAAAGGAGGCAGAAATATTCAGTTGCATTCCAAGGTGTTCTCCCTTCGTCTTTTGCTATGACTCAAGCATACCTGATGTTAAGGTTACTGGTCAGTTTTGAATGACATGGAGTCACACCACATTTTCTCTGAAAATTACTCACTGCTGACAGTGGATGAAGCTGAACTGGTGTTGAACATGGTTCAGCTGGGAGTACCATGGCAGAAAAAACAGTCAGGCCCACGTCAGGGAGAGGTTTTAAGCTGATGCTTCTGAGGATGTCTTGACCTATATGCCTGGTTAAATTTTACTCGGCAAAATGACCACTGCACTGTCGAGACGTGTAACTCAGGCTTCAGCTATGTCCTAATAAGGACTATCAGCAAGGCTGCTAATTGCTGTCAGATGTGATTAGACCACTGTTCTGCAAGACTACCGACTTGTTTTCCTCTCCTACTTTACCGCTGAGAATTGAGCACCAGGTGACTCACTCCCCCCCCACCCCAGAAGTAGGATTCAAAGGAATAAAGACACTACCTCTTATCAACAACGGCTCTATGCCAGCTCCTAAGGCTCTTCTTTTATTCTAAAATGAGATTAGGTATTGTTTTTATCATTTAGAACTGTCAGAAAATGTCTCATTTTTAGACAAACGCAATCAAGGGAATGTGTGATAAAACAATGCAGAATTGCAATCATTGTTGATTATACAATAGCACAACATCAATCCCAATAATTTCCCCTTTGTACGTCCAGCAAAACAGAAGCACTGCGGTCTTGTAGTGGCTGATTCTGTGCTGCTTTTCCTACCAAAACATATACATCAGTAAATAAGATACATCTCTCCTCATGCCCAGTACTTAAAATTGTATGCAGGGGTTGGGGAGTAGAGAGCACTGCAGGTATTTCAACACTAAGAACACCTTCTGTTCTTCTGCTTACCTCACCTCTGCCCGACTCAGCTGACACACAGAAACCACGAGCCTCTTCTCACAAAATGTGCTCTACGGGATATTCTAGAACACCACACAGCTTTGAGATTGAAGACTGAATTCAGCAGAGAGTAGCTGGTAACTGCTGTTGACATGATCTTGTTTATCTCAGCAAAAGCAAGATCAGATTCCATTTCCATGTCAGATTTTCAAAAGCAAGATCAGATTTGTTCCATGGAAATCTAGAGTCAAGATTTGCCCTAGAAGACCAATGTCAAGCTCAGGTTGATCCCAAATTCCAGAAAACGGTGCAGGGGGATGACAGCAAGGGAAGACCTTCTTTTGAATGGGAACCATGAAATGAAGCAACAGAGCAATATTTAAATAGTGAGATGGGAAACCACATGACACACAACTCTTAAGGATGCTAAAACCTGGAGGGAAAGGAAGGAAGCACACAGAAAAAGAGTTGAATGTGAAGGAAGCTATCAGTAACATAATGGGGGTGGGAGGGAAATGGGAAAAATAAGGGAGCAAAAAGACAACTCGGGAGGAGCTGGATTATTTAAAAATAAATCAATAAAAAATCAGAGTTATGTTAGATCTCATCACCATGTGCTTGCACTGTGCTCTGCTCCACAGCCCATTAGATGAGTTCCCTTTGCTTTTCATTCCCAGCAAAATGACTCAGGCTGACCAAGACACATGCAGAGTGTGTGGAGTGGGGGTGATTAGAGGAGCTGTTCTGATCTCCATCCATTATGCTGTGTTGACAGGACTTGAGACTGTTTAAACAAAACTCAGAAATACATTCCTGACCTGAAAAATGCAAATGATATAACAGTGAAAACATAACCAGAGGTTAGAGAAATGGGAAAGGAGGTTAAACTGGATGTCCTCACTCTCTCAGAACTCCTCCTGCGTTGGATGGAGAAGGGTGGCAGGATGGAGGTGGTGGAGAGTGGGAAATCAACACTCTTGTAGCACGTAATGTCCCACTGGCTGTGTAACAGTTTGGGGATCTCTTTGTGTACCAAAAAGGATCAGTGCAAAAGCATTGACAAAATTCCCCCAACATCATATACTTCAGTGACTTTGAATTCAAGGACAAAGTCTAAAGGCTACTCGCAGCCTCGAGAACAAGAATGCCTGCTGGCCACTGGGGCGTGCTCAGGTCACTGAAAAATCACCGAGAAGGTAGAAAGAAATTGCGAGCCCAATTCTCCAAGAGAGCAGAAGGTTCCAGAGCCCTTAGGCCTGGTTCCAAAACCTTCATGTCAGCCAAGCCTCACCCCCCTGGCTTGGGTAAATCCTGACCCGTGCTGACACATATGCACATAGGCTAATGATGACTGTCAGAGAGGGGCTTTCAGCTGCAGCTCTCCTGCGCCTTTCCTACAACGTCTCAGGCAGCATCTTCTGGCAGTTCTAGATGACAGTGCTTAAGGGGACGTGCAAGTTTGACAAAAAAGTTGGTGAAATTGATTGGTATTTAGAGTTTAGTGGTCTCCTATGAGTTTTCCTGTGCTTCCCTGACTGATTTTGATGAAGTGCTTTTATTTGTCTTTCTACCGAGAGACTGCAGATGAATTTGCAATAGAGCAGCGTGGCTCCTGTTTAGCTTTGTCAGGCACCACTTAGCCATGTTATAATTTATTTTCCAGGAAAAAATATTTCTCATGAGAGCTCCAGGCTAACACAGTTATAAAGCACCTGGCTACCATTCAGCTTCGTGTCTGAAAGCAGTTTCATTTCCATGCATAAGCAGAAAAATATCAAACTGGAGACGAGGAAAAGCCAGGAGTTCCTCCAGGTACATGTGCTGTAGGTACGTGGGTCTTCTTTCCAATGGCATTGATTGAAATCAACCTCCACCTTAGCACCAAAGTCAGCAGAGTCAAGGTTAAACAGCCCTATGTAGAAAGACAGACAGTGCTGTCAGGAGTGGCGATGCCACAGCAGGCTCTGGGCAGGGTTATTCACTTAACAAAGCAGCCTGTCTCTGCTCATTGCTCGGCTGGGAACTGACTGTTCTAAATTTCTGAATGGATTTAGACCTGTATTTAACTTTGACATACTGTGTAATAGAGCAATCTTTACCTTGCTTCAGCTTTATCTGGTGAGAGTCCCTTTTACTCAGAGTGCAATGATTGTGGTGTTTCTTGGGGTAGTTTTGTTCCTATTTTCTGCTGAATTATAGTGATTAGTGAGCAGTTTGAAAGCACCGAGCTCAAAGATCTTTCCTGCTTTGATCACCATTACTCTTATTCAAGGAGAGGCACAAGTATGGTTACAGGATGAATGTAAATACCAATTCAGTTTCACTGCACTTAGGGAGGGTCTGCTGTGCTCCCTTCCTACTCTTTATCTCATTAGAATGCAGGCAAGGAAACGCAGCGACGCACACGTAACTGAAAGAGAAAGTCTTTCTAGAACACGCCACTAATCATAAAATGGGATTTCTGGTGTGAATTCTAATTAACAGTGTATTTTGGTTTGCCTAGCGTTTTAAGCATGGCAGATCAAAAGATCTGAAGACCACGGAGAAAATGGAGCCCGTTCATAGGGAACTGCTCCTCTCCTTGCCCGTTTAATCAGCTGTGATGTTTCATTAGCAATGACTTAACCAAAGCAGCCAGTGCTTATCGCAGCCCCTAGCCCTAGAGCCACGGCACGGTACTGCCACTGTGGTGGGGTTGTACCAAACTGCATATTGAAGACACTGCACTATTGACACGTAACTGGCGGGCTCAGGCTTACAGCAACTAACTGCAGCCTCCAAGATGACAAGAGTTTGGCGAGGAAAAGCACCCACATTTTGCAAACTTTGGTATGAAGAGGATGAAAACCAACTTTTAAATGAAGTTCAGACAATTCACTTCTCACAGAACTTGTTGAGCGCTCTCACCATCCACACGGAGTAATTACATTCATTCTTTCCCTTATACCTCCCAGACATTTTCAGGGATACTAACACACCTGACCTAAACCTGCCTATTTCCAGTTCTATTCCGCTCACTGCCAAAAAACCACCACCCTTCATTTCACCTGACCCCTGAAAAACTATTAGTAAATGCAAAGCTGGGGGATACCATGAAAAATCTGACCTCCCCACGCTCTTCCATCGGCGTGGCAAGTAATATGTGTCCAGATGCTCCAAAGCCTTTGGTTTTACTACTGAGGGGGAAGTATGGATTTTTAAAACAGGTACACTTATAGAAATTATTGTGAAGTATTGAGCAGGATAATGAGGGACTGATTGTGCTGAGCAGGACGAAAGCAGCTGGATGGAGCACTGGTTGTGCTACAGGAACTACAATGGCACTTGGCTGCCCTCGTGCCTGGAGAGCGAGCGGGCCAAGGGAGAGGGATCCTGACCCAGGGGATGCTGATGGGAAGAGAGCAGGGCTAGATCTGAACTCCTGTTTCCTAACAAACTTCCAGTGAAATCTCAAGCAGATCTCTGTGCAGCTGAGTTAGTGGTCTGTAAGATGACAATAATAGCACTTCTTTATCTCCAAGAATAAAGGGTGGCAAGACTGGGAAGTACTCAGATGCCAGCATCAGTAGGACCCAGTAGCACAGTAGCAGAGTAACGCAAGGGAACCTTTCTATTTTTTTCAAGTAAATGCAAAACAAACTGGAAAAAGCATTTGACATCTCTGGGATTAAAATGGAAATGGAAAGAGGATATTTGGACATATTTTCCCCTCAGAAAATAGTATTGATATCATTTTGCTCTGACTTTATAATTCCCGTAGCTTATTATAATGTAGCTGTCCTCTTTGATTTGTGTATTGGAACATACAGTGCAACTGCATACATTCGTAGAAACGGGCTTATGATTGTAACAACTCAAGGGAATCTTCTGAATGGAGGGAAAACATTTACATTGGAACAAATTACATTTTACCAAAAGCCTAATTGTTACACTGAGAGCCGTATACTGTTGTAATTGCACTGTCCTAATTACACACGTTGCCTTATTTTAAAAGAATAACATTGTTTATTTGCAATATCCTCTGCTTATTTACAGTTGCATATTTGAACAAGGAGCAAGGAGTTATTCCTACAAAGCAGCAGAGAGATTGTTATCTGCACAAAACCACAACATTAATTCAGTAGAGGAAATCTACTCTCAAGCAGAGCAAGAGAGAAATTCCTCCCGAGGCAAGACATTCCACAATTGTTTCTAAATTTCTGTATAATTAACAAAGCACTTACCATCTGCAGTGATTGACCTGTCAGATCTGCTCCTCTGAGATAATTTCAGTGACATTTTTAAAAAATAGTATGAATATAAAAAAGCCATATTCAACTTGGAGGGAACAGTGCTACCCTGTAAATAGAAATTACAAACACTCGAGATGGAATTAGTTTACACGGGATGTCCTTCCTTGGCTATCACGACAGTGACTCTACTTCAGCTCCTGGTTTTTATCATGTAAATGCTTCTCTAACATGAAAAGGCATCTCGGGAAATTCACTTCTTTAGACTAATAACAGTACCCTTCATGTTAAATGGAGTGGTCAGGAACCTTCCTTCTGAAACAAAGACGAGGCTGATTCTCTGTTGCTTTGCACCTTCACTGCATGTTTATTTTGCCCTAATTAAGTAGCGTGTCACAAGCTGACAGGGTGCTACCAAGCAGCATTATTACTATTACCCCCTTTTGACCTCAGTTCTGTGAGAATCCAAGTGTGTGCCTAGGCACCAGAAAATCCAGCCTGGTACTGTTGTGTTTATAAAGAAAAAAAGTGCTGGCTTTTGCTTATGGTTTATAATTACATTTACTAATCCCAAACAGCATAATGTGAGGACTGGCTTCATCTCTTTAACTATTCCTCTTTCTGTTCCTGTGTTGCATTGATAGATGCTGCAAAAACTCTTCTCCATGAACAGCCCGGAACGTTTCTTCCTTCGCAACCCCCAATTTCCAGCAAACACTATTTAGAGGCATGTAAAATACAATTTCATCAAAACCCATACACACTTTTCTCCCATCAGGTTTTCTAAGTGATCTTTTGAAAAGTAGCAGAGAAAAAGAGCTGGATGTTGTGTGGCATGCGAGATGAATGCTTCTTCAGTTCTAAGGAACAACTATTGAAGTTTCAGATTGGTAACGATCACAGTCAAAATGATATTTTAATCTTAGTACACAGTAGGGAATAGACAGTTACCGCACAGTTCACTAGAATTTTACCCCCCCTTGACACATGAAAGAGCAAGTAGTCTGACTTTTCATCTTATTTCAGAAGAGATCCCCTTCTGGAGGTGGTCTAGTCAAGTCCAGCCAGTGCTGCTAATACAGAAACTTTCAGTTCTACAGTAAATGCGACTGATCCTTTATCTTTGACTCAACTTCATTGCCACAAAATCAAGATGAATTTGTTGAAGTGTAAGGTTAAAAAACTGCATAAATGAGAACTCCTACAGTAAAAGTTGTTTGTAAATTTTTCGTCAATGACTTTTTGAAATAGAAATTGTAAAGGGCTATCTAACTCCTAAAGGATCTTTGACAATAAATGGAAAGTTTAATCTTTATTTCTTCATTTCAGAGATATATTTTCTTCTTTTTTTTTCCTGATCCATACTGCCAAAAACACATTGCTATTTTCTTTTGATTCGTTGATAAGGAAGAGAGAGAAAAGGCTGCTGTTCTGCTTTTTCCATGATCTCAGTTCTTCCAAAACATACCATTTGGGTGGGTGGTATATTCATTACGACTGAAGAGTGGCAGTTTAAGGGAAAGCAGTGAGTGCAATTTCTTCTTGTTGGTAGGTAACGGATCATGAAAGAAGCAGCGAGAGTAAACTCATGTGGTCTTTCAACAAACAAAAAAGTACTAGCAGATTGAGGCTTTCCTTAAGTCTTCCAATAAAAAAAAAAAAAAAAAAGGCATAAAATGACAGGAGAAAGAAATCTCGTGTAGGTAGTTGTCCTGTGAAGGCCAGCAGGGAAGAGGCAGCTGTGGAAACTGTAATTCTTTAATTTGGAGAGATCCTCAAGAAAGCTTCCAAGCTGATTAGGACTTGCACCAAGCACGGAGATGTTCCTTGAGAAACAGAAGCTAGACATGTGGTGGAATCAAGAATGAAAAGTACCGCGCACCATCAGAACAGGGAAGAAAACACGACTGGATCCTAGTGAAATGCCTATCAGATGCATTAGAGGACCCATAAAAATGAGGAGCTATTCTTACAAATTATTACTCTTCTGCTGCATAATTGTACTATTCCTACATAGGTACCTGGAATCAGGCCAACTGAATCAGCTAAAGAGCTGCTGCTTTACTGAGATCATCATGATTTCAAAGCACTACCATAGTCTGTCCCCAAGAAAGAACTCCTTAACTACCCAAGAGTTTCCACAGAAGGGAATAGTCTAAAGCATTTCACAACGGTGATGATGCTTTAAAAAGGGAAAAAGAAAAAAAGGGGGAAAAAAAGGGAAAAAAGAGGAATCGGCCAAAGGAATCTGTCTGTGTTACAAGAGCCTCCATCCGTTGTGACTTCCCGTGCTCCCAAACAAGGGACAGTATTCATTTAAAAACTTGGCAAGCACTTGACAGACGTGCTCTACGTATAGCTAAATCTATTTTATATCACACTTTAAGTGCTCATCTTCTTGCAGAACACACAGATTACAGCTTACATTGAATTACTACTTTTTCTAATTCATTGTAGTGAGGTATTACCAGATGACATCTCCAAGCAAGTGAGCACTTCCTTATATTTCAGCTGAAAATTTGAAGGAAACCACTTACATTAGCCGGCTGTTGAACTCTTTCTTTTGCATTCTGTGTCAGAAGAACAAGCCAGAGATAAAACAGGACTTCCTAGAAACCAGCTGTTTTAGTAGCTGGCCTGGTATGTGCCTACTAGTAGCAACATTACAAGGTCTTGGGTCAGTACAGTCTACCCGGGACACAGAATAAACTACAGTGCTGTCCATACACTACACTGCTTCCACAGGGCACATGATCCTTCTGAGAAGCACATACAGTAATGCATACCAATCACCTACCTCCACAGAAATGCAGACAAGCTATTAAAATTGCCAATGATTTACCTTTGCTGTTAAGGTAAAAATGTCCAAACTTCTGGCTTTAGCATAGCAAGGACAAAAGTAAAATACTGCTCGAACTATGAGCATTCTTCCAACTTTTAGGACCTATCCTCTGAAGGAAAATGGATTATTTTCCAAGGGACTGTACAAAGATCTTTCATTTGTGCTCAGACAGAGGAATATCCTACATGATGACACATTTTTAATTCTTTACTTAGAAAGCTTTTGGTGTCACCTTGGAGAGTCCCAGAGTGTGCTTACTGCAGTAAGCTGCAGAAGAAGGTATGACAGCTGTGGGTTTTGACATGAAAACATCTCTCACTATAGACACAATAACATTTTATTTACCCTATTTTGATGAGTATGTGCTGACATTTAGAAGACCAGAAGAGAAGGAAAAAAACCTAGCCCCTATTTCGTGAGAGAAAAAGAAAGTCTTTCTGTGTTTTGTTGTGGTTTTGCTTTTCTTGAAGATTGTGACATATCTTTAGCTGGTTTAAATGTTAACAGATGCTCGACAGACTTCAGCAGAGGTAAAAGCAAAGTTCACATATAATTCTCTGGTTAAAAATTCAGCAAATAAATATCTACTTAAAACTTTTTTAAAGATACAAATAAATTTTGTTTCCATGTTCACATAAAAAAAAAAGATTTTTATACGCTTGTATATTAGTGTTTTATCTTGATCTATTTTTTCTGAAGTTACACATCTATAGTCACCTACAGGAGCTGGTTTATACCATGTAAATAATACTGTACTGGCACTTGCTGCTGGATAGCTGCTCAATCACCTCTATGAAAAGACTTGTTTGTCTAGCTGCTAACGAATCAATGTTTCATAGCATCACAAAAGACACGACCCCAACTAACAGCATGGATGGCAACACCAGTTAAAGAAATTAAGGCTTGCCTGATGTGGAAAAAAGCCCAGTGGTGCCTGGCACCCAACACTTTGAAAGGGTCTGTGAAGAAGTTCACACCCTCGCTATTAATATCAGTAACCATCAGACACGGAATTTCTCCAGCAAAGTGTGCACATGAATACTAATTTCGTACAAGTTTTTATGGAAGTTCATTCCATAAGCACAAACTGAATGAGGAAACTGATCTCACAAAATGACTGTCACTTATTGTGCTTAGCTCCTCAAGCGCACGCCAAAGGTCCACTAACATCCAGCACCAACCTAGTACCAAGCAGCTTAGCGGGGTTTTAAATCTGAAAGGTGACAAGAGTTCTCATGTGGCTAAATAACTTCCAGAGACTGCCCCATCAAGGGAACGTGTCTTTCCAGCCTGCATTTGTCCTGCTGCAGCTGTACACTGGGGAGTATCAAAGAGAACTACGCAGGGTTGAAGAAAGGCTGAACTAGGGCCATTTGACTGCCATTACCTTCAGAGAACAGACTGTACAAAGCTTTTCTAACTTCCAAGTGTGATAAGAGGAAATGTGGTCCCAAAAACCTGGATTAAAAAGTTTAGGAAAAAACATATGCTCCAGTACATTGCTGTCCCTGTATCTGGACCCCAACAGACGTGAAAATAGTATAGAGATTTTTTTTTTACCTTTTTTTTTTTTTCCAGAGAGACACACAGCACTAGGATACCTAGAAACAAGTAGTGATGGAACCAGCCTCTTCTCATCAGTTCTACTGAAACCAAGCAAACCATGAGATACGGTTTCTCTGGAGAAGCAGAGAAAACTGAGGCCCTGCAAGCAGCAGAGGATGAGAATGGAGGTATGGAGAGCTCTTTGAAGTTCAGCAGGAGGCTGCAACTGTCCTGGGGGTAAGTTTGAGATGAAAGAACTCTTCCTTTGCTCAAGCAGATACTGTGCAAGCTAAGACATTATTAATTATATTTAATTGTATCTGATACATGTCAAAATTGCCTTTGTCACTATAAGAACTGAGAGCATTGCTTTAAATTAAACATGAGATCCAGATAGAATCATGCAGTTCTAGAAGCTGTGTTATGATAACCTCAGTGCTGTAGATCTACTGTACTTCAACTCAACACTTAGGCCTAGTCTAGAAACCCTTTTTTGTTGTCTCGGACACTAAATATTCAGAAACACTGCAATCCTGACAAGGATCACAGTGCAGAAATTGCTCACTTGGAAGACTGAGTGTCCACATCAGCACAAGATGCAGAAGTAGATGGACCCCTAATACCACCATACGCTGCAAATACAGTGGGAGGATCTGCACAGAATGCAGAGAGTGCAACACAGGTTTAGCAGCATACACGAAGTTTCAGTCTCAGCAAAATAATCCTCCTGCTTGGGTTAAAACCCAGGGACATGGAGAGATGCACCTCACAAGGAACAAAGGCATGAAGCAGCCAAACTCTTCTGAAGATTTCAGACTGAGTCTTTCCCGTGTTAGCTAAATTGTTTCCACATTTGAATGAAGAAAAGACACCCTCAGTCCCTCCTCTCAATTCTGCTCCCCTCATTCTGTTTGGAAAACGTACCTGTTTGGAAGAGAGCTGCACTTAGATTGATGTGTATCTGCAGCAACCTTTGTCTCATTAGATCATGACTCTCCTTTTCTCATGAACAAAGCTGTAAGCGTAAGTGGAATTTGTTACCAGAGAACTATTCCAAACTGAATACCAGAAAACATCCCTGAGGAAAATGAGATTCCTCTCTCATATCTGCAGATTAGTAAGTTTGTGATAGCAATAGAGAAGCTGAAGAAGCACCCTTCTTTACACACTTGCCTCTTATTCTTTCCTCCAATATAAATTCCGTAAGTAACTTACCTCAGCTTTCTTTTCAATCCTTTAATTTCCTGTCTCATTTGTCTTTGTAAATCTTCCTACGGTAGAAGCTCCGAGAAGTTCCCATCATGACTCTGTAGTGAAAGGGAAGCTTGGCATACTGCAAAGGGCAAATCGAAAACGATTGCTCACCCTTCCTGCTGCAGACTCCTATGTCACACCCCTGCTCTGAAGCCCAAGGCAAAAACCTACTTCAGGTGAAAATATCACCGTCCTGTCTCTGAAATTCTGCCAGCTGTTTATTTTCACCGTATCACTCTCTCTCATTTGACCTGCAATTGAGAATGTACCTTTGTAAATGTGGCCATGCCTAAGTTTTCTCTCACTGCAGCCTCTGGCCTTTTGATTATCTATACTATTAATAAAACTAGTACAAAATCTTCCTCCCTCCATAGTTCCCCTGCTTTCCTGATACATACATGCTGTTTTGAAAAAAATCAGCAAGTATATTTACCTTTATTACAGGTGGGAACCTCTGAACTTGAATCCATTCTTTCCCACCAGTACAGTTTTCTGGTCAGAGTGCCAAAATACTACCGTACATACCAGAACTACTTGCTGTGAGTAGGATGCCTCTACGTTCAGGAAAAAGGAAATAAGTGATAAGGAAATTCCTGGAACATTTGTTCAGTTTGGTTTTCTATTTATTCAAAGTTCCTCAGCACTTGTGGTGAAACAAGATGAGAAAAGTACAGTGCAGACAGGAGCAATAACCACTCTTGGAGCTCTAACATGGAAGAATTTCAATGACTGTCAAGAGATTATCATCATGGCAAACTACAGAATGGCTGTTCCTGTATCGGAGGAAGAGCCAAGAGTGAGGGCTATCACAGCAGACTGGCTTCAGGACACTTCATGCTCATGTTCAAGGACAGTGAACTCACACCCCTGACAATAAATTGTTGAAAGAGAACTTTCCCTCTCCTGCCTGAGCAAGGCAAAAAACTGTCCTGTTTCGGACAGCTGGAGATCCTGCGGAGCTAGGAGGAAGGTAAACTACCTAGTAGGTGGGAGAGGGTGGAAAAAGTCACAGGCAGCACTTGCAAAGATGAAGGTTGGGGTCATAAGAATCTGGGGATGTCAGCTAGTGGAAAAGAATTGCAGTGGGATTAATGAAAAAGTGTCTCCTGGTAGTTGGCTTGTGTATGTAATTTGCACACAAGCCAATTTTTTACTTAAAAGAAGGAAAGACACCCAATTCTAACAGGATTTTTTTCCCCTCCTAAATGCAACAACACACAGTGAATTTCTGGCTTTCCATCCAAGTGGAAAAAGTTTACCTTTTCATTTAGGAAAATCAGCACATGACCGTTAACAAACAACATAACCTGAAGCATTATTTCAGGCTATCTATGCATCTTGCAGAAGGCTTGCACCACCTCATGACATTTTATGCTAGAATTGCTCTAAGCTACTTTTTTTTTTCCTTCCTGGATTTTTTTTTCCCCTCTTGCCTTTCTGAGAGGTCTGTAAAATAGTTGCTGACTCCACATTGACCTCTTTCTCTGTCTCTTCACCATATACTTAACTCAGTGAGTAGCCTGTGAAGTTTACTGAAGTAGATACCATCAAACTTGACAGCAAGAGAAAAACTCTGCCTTGTGTAAGCACACAATGGTACTCGTCTATGGAGGGCCTAAAGGACAAAAGAATGTGACTACTGGAATTCTGTTATTTACAGCTTTGTATTACAGCTTCTGTTTCTTTTTCCTTCCTGAGACTGAATGGAGATGGGTTATCCTCAGGCTCCTTTTGGTATTTCTTGCAGAATATACATCAACCTGCAGTCCCTCTACGGCCTCCGTTACTTCAGTACCTGAGCACCTCACTATCTTTCTCTGTCTTTGCTCTCACACCACTTCAGATGCAGGCAGTTCTTCTGATATCAATTTACAAAGAGAATCAAAGTGCCAGCGCTCTCTGCAGTTTTTTAGGTATCTGATGTCCCAAATAAAACCCCCATCTTTCCCTCTGCTGTTTTTGTAGCATCTGGGACCATCCTTCAGCTCCTCAAAATGAGGTTCGGGACAATCTGAATACTGAGCAAGGAGTGACTCCCAGACAGACTAGGAAACAAATGAACCTGACCCGCACCACAATTACTAGCTAAACCTGCACTTCTGTCCTGAAGCTGTCGACATCAGACCACTGTGTATTCACAAAGTGTTACTACAAGCCCTCTTGGGATGTGAGGAGCACATTCTACAACTGAGCACGGTCTGTCTAGAGAACAGCCTGGAGGCATAGCTCCTCTTATTTTTATGTAGAAGTCACTCACGATAAGGGAAATGCTGCTGCAATTCCTTGCTCTGCCTGAAGGGATTCAAAATTCATGTTTCTTCCATCATAGGTGAGCACCACAACCATCAACACACTGCATAGGCTGGGGTGGGGAGGCATCGTGGTTTCCTCAGCTCTAAAGAGCCAAAGAAAGAATTCCAGGTTCAGTGGTGTGGGCAGAGTGAAGGAAGGTAACTGATGTCCCAGACAGGGAAACACTGCCTCGTGTTATCCGGGTTTGATGGCTGGCTGTCACACGCGTGCCAGTGTAAGCCTGGGTGGCGTGTTTTTCCCAGGAGTAGGACTGTCTCAGAAAATTCAAGGACACTGGAATGCAGATTCCTGGTGAAGGAGAGCTCTGAAACAAATTCAATATAGGCCTGTACAGCTGGGAATTCCTAGCTAAAGCACAAGGAATTAGAGGCAGAAATCATTCTGTTTTCTCATTCTAAGACAGAAAGTTAATTTATTTGGAACAATAGCACATAAACCTCCTCTATGTTTATGATGAAATGCCAGCATCTATTTTTACCTACTGCTGGAGGAGAAACTGCTATGGCAAACTTTTGATACCTTTTATCTCTTCTATTATAGTCTAATAAATATTAATAAATTACCATCTCTGAGCTTTTGCAGGAGCAGCTGAAACCCTGCCTGCATTAAACTTGAAAAGAACTCCTTCCCTCTTCCCACTCTTCAAGAAAAGACAAATTTTAATATAATGGCTACTGCCTGTACTATTTCTGTGCTGTTTCCCTTTAACAAACAATATTAAGATTTATGTGATACAGTCAGCTTCGGGATTGATAATTAATTGTCACTTAATTACACGCTTTAATAATATTTATTCTAAAGTTACAACAACTCTGGCTTAGAAAAATGACCCCGAATCCCGTTAATTTATTAATTCACTTAATTAAAATACTTCATCTTGAACAGAGCTTTCAGGCTGTTCAAATAAAGGTAAACAAATCTTGAAATTAAATCAACACTTTTTTCCTTTGATATATGTAATTAATTTTCACTCGACTCAATAAATAAACCTCATGTAAGGTTGTCCGTGTGACAACAGAAAATGGCTTGCTGTCAGCTTAATCTTCCTTAACACTGGAAAGCATTTTTAGTTATGCTGACAGCCCTGCTGAAAACCTTTTGCTGGAAAGTAATAAATATTAGCATTTTTTCCCACTGGCACTGCAGGGAAAACATTTATTTGTAAACGATGATCATTAATCAGCATTTTTGTAAAAGCCATCAGAAAACCTCCCAGGCTTAAGCAAACTTGATGGAAAAGAAAGTTCTATTTGCAAGCAGATTTAACTTCAGCACGCTTTCTCCTTAAACAATCCAAACCTGTCTTGACTTCTGCCACTCTTTGGTTGGTAGAGGAGGCTCTAGGGGCAAAGGATTGCACTTTCTATCCCTCCTAAGTTGGAAGTGAAAGTTCTGTGACAAACTGCAGGACTCAATTACGGAGCTGGCAGCTCTGCCAAGATTTTCACGTGCTTCACTTTTCTACTGCAATTAGCTCCGCTGAAATCAATGGCAGTCAAATTAACCACATGCAGGAGATGTCAGCAGCCTGATGAAAGCTGTCACTTGCACAGACATGTGAATAAATTTATCCATGCAAGTTTCACTGTTAAATTTAGCACATTTCCTCATATACGAAGCACTGCTTGCGTGCATTTCACTGCAGTAAGAAGGCCCTGTATTTTGAAAAGCTGGTTTCTATAGAAAACAATTTTCAATTGTTTAGCACAATTCACCTGGAGATCTAATTGCAGCCTACACTTGACTAAACCTTCCCTTTCCATCTCCAACAGCTCAGTCCGTATCGGGACAACTCCGGTACAGGATTCCTCCCTCCCCTTTGATCTCACAATAAGAAGGCCACGCTTTTTCTCATTCTACCACCTCCTTGTTCCTCACTCACAGCTGAAGCTGAACTGAAACCAGCAAAAAATTCCCCTATGAGCACACAAGAGAGCAGAAATAACAACAAGAATACTACAGTTTTGAAGAGAAGGTATTTTCAAGGATTCTTCCAGTTTTTAGGTGTGAAAGCACGGCAGGAAAAATGACTTTCCATTTTTGATGAAGTCTTTTCAGTGGCCAACCCCACTTTGGTCTGACCCCTTGGTAAAGGCTTCAGAGGGTTTGTTCTTCAGCCACGGCATTATTCTATCTCTTATTTTCATCCTGAACAATGTCATAAAAATCTATCTGCGACAACCTCTGTTGACTTGGTCTTGTTTTCATTTTCAGTGCAAATATGCCCCTTGTTGGGGAAGGGGCTAAATAAAACCACAGACCTTTTTCCCACTATAAATAAAATTTGACTATTTTTTCTGTGCCTTGTCAGAGAAACACAGAACGTGCTGGTTATCATCACGGTTGCCCTACAAGGGATTCCAAGCAATACAACTAAATTCTAGACCTTGAAAAGTAAGCAGTGTATCTATTGCATCGGAAGACCAGCTGGGGGCATGTCTGTGAACTGGAACCAGGAGTCTGCATGTTCAGCTGTTTCATGGAGTGGATGGCAAATTGCAATCAGAAAAATTAGATATCTATTTAAAACAACTTTCCCTGCAACCTAACGCAGAAAGCACTATTCAAAAATAGCCTCAAGAGATTTGGGCCTTTACGACAAATCCTGTGCTCGAGTGCCATTCCAGCCAGCTGGCCTCCAGCTGCCATTCCCGAAAGGCACAGGTCTCCTCTTCGTGACCAGTTTCTGAAGGTCATCCAGCTGCCTACATGTGGTGCTAAGAGCACCATCACCANGCCGGTTCGGATGTGCCCGGTCTGAGCTGCTCTCTCATTGCTGGCATCTCCCTCTTCACTCATTTAGACAGNTTTAGTTCCTCAACACTTCTTCAAATCTAGTCCTGAGAGACCAAACTCCTCCCTGGAGTGCAAGGGCTGAAAAATGGTTTGCAGGTAGATTTAGTCTTTTGCTGCACTGATTTAAAAGGGTTCACCACCTCAATCCCAAAGAGCAGACCGGCGACCTTATTACACAGCCGTACTTCAGCCATAAACAAGTTGCTTTATGTCTTGTGCTGAAGCTCACGCAGGCTACGGTGCTGCTTGCAGGCAGCTTGTAACCTTCAGCGGTAACAGACAAGTTATGTATCCTGAGTTAACCCATTTATATTAGATTTCCATGTTTTCTGTTGCCTGCTGCTGGACTGGGCAAAAATAAAATGCTGTCATATTAGAAAATTCTGTTAAAATAGTAAAAAAAATTAAATTGATCTAAATGAAAGCAATGCTGGACTAGGACCAGTGGTGTAAAGCTCTCATTTGACCTATAAATATAACAACAAAATACATATCCTGCATTATGTATTTTTATATATACCCTGTAATTATACAGAATATGCTATAGACAAAATAGAAATAATATTTACCAACATATACTCTCGTATTAAATAAAACTAAATCTATTTAAATGTAAATTTTGTCTAAATAAATCAAATCAGCATTTTCATTGTGCTGATTGTTCCTCGGTGACCCACAGGCAGAGATTTTGGGAAGCAAGAAATGGAAAAGACAGGAATATTTGCAACTGGAAACCCTGGAGGGTTTCCTATTCATTTCACTTACAGTCCAGCATCTCCCTCTGACAAAAGGCTGGTTCTTTTTGGTCTCAGTTGCTGCACAGCACCTGCAGCGTGTGCAGATGAGGAGCACGCACTGCAGCAGCCCGATGCAGGGGATGTCAGCGGCTCGGCAAGACCTCCGAGTGCGATCTGCCAGCGCCGAGGCAGCTGCGGGGCCGCGATGAGCAGCCCGGGGCTGCGAGGTGCCAGGAGCTCAGGGAACCGCAGGAGAGCAGGAGACTAATAAATGCCATGGGGGAAAAGTAGAAAGGGTCAGAGGAGGAACGCAGCGAGCTGAAANTTTCTTAATAAAAGGCAACAATGTAAAGGTTCAGGTTGCAGAGGAAGAAAGTGAACATCAGCGAGAAGGGACAACGCGTCCCATGAAACACCCCGATGGCAGGAAAAGGGCACTTTCTCACTGTTTACTAGGTAGCGAAACACGGAAATTGCATCATCGTGCTCCAATTTAGCAGAGATTCCAGGCTGTGGAAAGAGCCCAAGCCAAGCACAGGGCCATGTAGGCTGCGATGCGCTCCCAAGCACCTCGCTCCCGCCTTCTGAAACCAATGCCAGGCTGATGTCGAGGACCTGAAATAACTGACTTGGCTGAAATGAAGTTCACAAGCAGCTAACACTAAAGGTTAGGAAAAAAACGAAGAGCTATGCAGGCTCAAAAGTCCTTCATCTTCAAGCTTCCCGTGGTATTTTTAATATTCTGCATTTTTGATATCAGTGGTTTAAGCCACTTGCACACAGACCTCTTCCATTTTCTGTTGTTATTACCGTATCCCGGTGAACGTGCCGGAACCAGCAAGGTATTCGTTGTCAGAGAGCTCACGAACACAACTGTAATNTGTAAATTTTGTCTAAATAAATCTCAGCAGCATTTTCATTGTGCTGATTGTTCCTCGGTGACCCACAGGCAGAGATTTTGGGAAGCAAGAAATGGAAAAGACAGGAATATTTGCAACTGGAAACCCTGGAGGGTTTCCTATTCATTTCACTTACAGTCCAGCATCTCCCTCTGACAAAAGGCTGGTTCTTTTTGGTCTCAGTTGCTGCACAGCACCTGCAGCGTGTGCAGATGAGGAGCACGCACTGCAGCAGCCCGATGCAGGGGATGTCAGCGGCTCGGCAAGACCTCCGAGTGCGATCTGCCAGCGCCGAGGCAGCTGCGGGGCCGCGATGAGCAGCCCGGGGCTGCGAGGTGCCAGGAGCTCAGGGAACCGCAGGAGAGCAGGAGACTAATAAATGCCATGGGGGAAAAGTAGAAAGGGTCAGAGGAGGAACGCAGCGAGCTGAAAGATCGCGCACAGGAGCAAAGGGAAGGCAGAGCGAGTGCGGCAGCGGGAAGGCGGAGGCCG
>VWZY01007027.1:129763-209039 GCA_013399075.1 Chloroceryle aenea
GAAATAACTGACTTGGCTGAAATGAAGTTCACAAGCAGCTAACACTAAAGGTTAGGAAAAAAACGAAGAGCTATGCAGGCTCAAAAGTCCTTCATCTTCAAGCTTCCCGTGGTATTTTTAATATTCTGCATTTTTGATATCAGTGGTTTAAGCCACTTGCACACAGACCTCTTCCATTTTCTGTTGTTATTACCGTATCCCGGTGAACGTGCCGGAACCAGCAAGGTATTCGTTGTCAGAGAGCTCACGAACACAACTGTAATGATTTAATCACCGTACTGTAACAATTCTGCTGCAATAACCTTACCGATGACTGTAGTGACTATCCATGCACTTAACTACTGCTCCCAGAGGGAGCGACTGACTCCTCCTGTATAGAAACGTTGTATCACAAGCGCCGAGACCTTTCAGTCCTTGGCTTACCCTGCACACAGCAGTGATGTGAGAATACTCAGACTTTATTGATTCTGGCTGTCAAGCGCCGATACTGCCATGCTAACAACCAGGCTTCTCCTCAGGACTGCAGAGATCTTTGATTCCGAACCCTACCACAAACTAGCAAACAGACCCTCAGCAAGCTGCTCGAAATCCTCCCTGTCTCACATTTCAATACACAGAGAAAAACCCTTCCTGCCTAAGCAAGGGGATACTGGCAGATCATCAACCTCTGTCAGGCATTCATACATTACATGACAAACTGTATTCATCAGAGCTCTGCCTCCAAGAGAGAAAAACAAGTCTTTTTCTGAGACTGTGATCACAATTTGGGTACCTGCAATTTAGCTGCCTAAATGAAGCCAACATAATTTTGTGAGTGCTAAGTACCCCCAGCACCTTTTTCCTGCATGTGACCAGAACTAGGCTGGCAACTGAACCTACTGTGAGCAAATTAAGGAAGCACTCGAGGGGAAGAGATGCACACCAACAAAAGAAGAAACAAAAAAACCCCTCCAAAACGGTAGATGATTCTGCTCCATACAGAATGGTTCAAAGGCACGTTACCATACATTTAATGTAGTTTTGCAGTTCATTCCTATTTACTCAAAATGTTGCTCTTGATATTCCCTAGAACAAAGACCGTAATCCCTGTGTGGGAGACGCCTCTGCACACAAATCAGTCTTATGTTAAACTTGACCTTTCCTCTTCCCAGCAAACAGGCAGATGTGAGGTCTAGTCTACATTCCGGTGCTATTCAAGCAAAAGGCACAAATTTGCTGACAATGGGTACACCTTAGGCTTTCCACCGCTTAAGTAAATCCACCTCTAAGAGCAACACAAAACTGCCTGCCTGTGCTCCAGCAGCCCAGCAATTCCAGCTACTGGGACTGCTAAATTTTGTCAGCCAACCTTAGGTTTTCACAGAATCCAACCAGCCTTGGGGCGAGTTCTTGGGGGAATTACAGGAGAGCTGTGCTTTATCCAGGCATGATTCGGGTAATACACTGTCTGGAAAAAGCACTTCGATTTGTGTAGCCTGTAACACAGCAATGAATCAACAGATCAGTAAGGATGTTCTGCTTAGTTCAGATATCACAGAAACAACCAGAGATTTCAGATACTGAAGATGATTCTGAGTGCTCTGACACCCCTATAATTTCAGGCTGCCTCTAATGAAGGCACAGCAGTGTAAGGCTGCTATCGAAGAGAGCTTTCCAGGTTCACAGAAATTACATTGTCTAAATGGCATTTGGAAGAAAAAGTGCCAGAGACACACCTCTCTCTGCCTAGAAGTCACTAACCACTGTAAAACCTTGGTTCAGCAAATAACCTAAATGTAGGCTTAACCTTAATTCAGGAGGAGTCCCAGTTGAAGACTGTTTACTGAGGTAGCTAGGCATTTCTTGGATCAGGTTCTCCAGACTGCTATAGAAGCATGTATATGTACGTACATGCTCAGGCAGCCACTACCTTCCTCAAGCACTCCAGTTCTCCCAGATTTTACCAAACCAGCATGAGATCAAGGCATTGGTTAAAACCATGACTTTAGAAGCCTTGCTTTAGTCGGTGCTTTTTCATAATCAAGAGGGCCTTCATTTGGTTTAGCATGAGAATCTTGATACTGATTAATAGCTCACATCAAGAAGCTCTATCTCCATTTTCAAATCACAAGGTCAACAATAAAATCACAAGATACTGAACCATTTTCCCCCATTTACTGTATCTGAGTGAGTCTGGAATCTGAGCAAGACAATTCTTACGAGACATACCAATATGACCAGAGGCAAAAATTCTGGGAATCTAGTGTAAAACATTGTTCTTGTGCGATTCCAGGCTTTGCAGACTCTTCTTGTCAATGTAACTCTTTTGATTTCAATGCAGTCGCTCCTGATTTACCCCAGGGGCAGAAAGACAGAAGCTGGAGACACAGCAGTACAATATTTTTCCTGAGGAGCTCCTGGATAACTGCACTGAAGTGAACCATCCACTCTGATTTTTGACTTTGCGGGCTATCTGCTACTGCAAAAAAATCTCTTCCTCCTTTCCCAGGTACCGAATTTTCTTTTCCCAAAGTAATTAGGTTTGAAAATTAAATATTATTGTCGCTATTTGTAAGTATTAAGATAAGTACCTTGAAAGGGAGGATGCATTCAAAAAATAATGTCCAGTTCCACTGCTTTTTTTCCTTGCTAGAATTTAATGAATTCTTCATTTGCTATTATAAACTAAATATTTCCTTTGAGTCCAATTAGCATAGCTGAAAGAAAAAGCAAAGCAAGGCAGTGTTCAGCACGCATCACTGTAATAGAAAATCAGTTCTTTTATTCTAGCTTTAATAACTGCAGCTTGATTAGAGAGAAAGAAAAAGCTCTGGGAGAGGGAGGTGGGGGGGATGCGAAGGCCTGCCAAATTAGTACTATAAGAATTCTCAACCTGTCTGCTCTCTGGCTTACTATTCAAATGCTAATTGAGCCTCTTTGTAAACAGAATGGGTAATCATGGAAGACAAAAACAGACACAGAAAACAAATGAAATATCACACCTTATCCCTACCAGCACAAAATTTCACTGATGAGCTTTAGAAGTCTTAAAATTTTGTGTTCTTTGGTCTCTTTAGAGAACACAGAAAAGCATATAATTAATATAATAAAGTAAAATAGAACGTAATAAAATAATAAATAATAAAGGGCAGTTCCTTTTGAACAATGAAACCAGTCATGTTATAATTAGATAAGAGGATTTATATTCACAGCTCCAAATATGAAAGTGGACCATGAGACCGGATAAAGGCGAGTTTTTAATTCTTAAAAATTAATTACATGGCATTATTTTTATCAGTACACAGGATGCATTAATTATACAATTAATAAGAAGATGAAAGGGATTCTTTTTTTTTTGCAACTTTAAAACACTCGGGGCCATTTGGTCTTATACAGGAATTGTCCTTCAGGCATTGCTGTAATCTTGTTACTATGCAAAGTCAAGACCTTCAACCTCTTCGTGGAAGTAGCGGATGGAATTTATCTTTCTTAATTTAGACTTTGTACTTACACATAATGCAGCACATTTTAGATACCCCCTGTAATTGGGGTCTAAGGTGGAACAGATTTATTACAACTTCTCCTCGTCAAATAAACTGAAGACTGATGTTATTAGAAGCAAAGTGCATCCGATATAGAATCGGGTAAAGGTGGCTTCTGCTAGGGAAAGTCTACTCTATCTCCTGGACGAAGCTATCACCTCCCATCAACATCGTGCTCAGACTTCCCAGGGCAGCATTCCATTACTTCAGGGAGGCAGGGCTGGGATTAGTGCTCAGTAGAGTAGGAACTTACACACAGTAACTCCAGAATCAGACCTTCTGATCCCCTGACTGGGCCGTTTGCTAGTCACAGCCTTGCTCAAACCTGACTCCAACAGCTTGTAAGCCACACAACGTACATACTAGCCATCTTAAATTGTCCCTCTTTCATATATACACACAAGATCACAAAGAGCTCCTCCTCCCAACAAGGCAAGTCTTCCCCAAGGAAGGCCACGTTTCACTGTTAGGAGGCCATCAGATGCACTCAGAGGGGCTGGGGATGGACTCTCTGCACAGACCAGTGAGTATCCCAGGGCAGTCCTCTCACTTTTCTCCACAGAGACATTGCAAGACAACTACATTTTGTTTTTTATTTTGTTTCCTGTTAGACCCCACTGAAGCAATCCATTTTAAACGACAAGGAATTCTTTGGCAAATACTGCTTTCCAGAAACATGAATGTTCTCTTCTCGCTATGGCATCGATTATCATAATGCTTAGCCACGTTTGGCTCTAGTAAACTGCCAACGTAGGCATTCAGAAGGGGTGCAGAGCTCTTGTTTGATGTAATGAAAACTAAAGTAAGGGCTCATCATTCAGCTTAAACCTTTGAGAATGAAGAACCATGACAAATACAGCCCTGTGTTACTACCACCAAGTAATTATTCCCAAATGTTATACTGCTTTTCCATTCCATTTCTGGTCTTACTTCTCATGCATGTATTGTCCCACATTCCAGCCACCTGGGAGAAACAAACCTTATTTGCCTGACATTTTGATTTCGGGTGTGTTCCCCGAGACAGCCCCACCATTCCTCGTGGAAGACCTCACCTTTCTGTCAATTTTAATCTTCCTCCTCCATATCCTGTCAGACTTGGCTGTGTAGCTAAGGGATAACCGATCTGATATCCACCTATTGTGAGACTGCTCATTTCTGACGCGATTTTTAATATAAGCTGTATGTTGATTTGTTATTATTTGTACCATCATAGTCCTGTGAGAACCCAAGGAAGGGACAAGTACCTCATTGTCCCCAGCACCATTATCTATGCACAAAGCAACTCTATCAGCCATATAATCTTCATTGTAGAAGATGAAGGTTTTGCTTTTCTTTTTGTGTTGTTTGTTTGGGTTTTTTTTTCATAGGAGGGTGTTATTTAATTACATTTCCTGGAATATTGGACAGCATTTCTATACAACAGGGCATTGATTAGAAACAGAGTGAAAAAAAATGTGTCTTCTTCTATCAGATGATGTCCCACTTTACTTGGACTAGCTGGCCAAATATCCCGTATTCAAATAGGAAGTCAAGTAACAGAATCAAGGGGGTTCATTAAAACCTTTGTCCTTCATCCTGTGTGGCTAGGTAATAAAAAAGAGAAACTTTCCCTTTTCAAACTCCATTTGATTTTAGCTCTATTATTGTTTTAATAAAGTTAAAATACCAGAGTAGAACCAAGTAATAGTATCAAAAGCTCATCTTAAGGGCTGGATAAGGAAAGAAACTTGCATTCACCTGACAGAGTTTATAATATATACTAAAAGATAAAAGAAATAAATCGGCATACAAAAGTTATTAACGAAGAGCTAAATTCTGCGAGATTGAACTTTTCTGGCTGCATATGGACAAAGAACATGACCATAAGTAAAACTCCAGTCTCACAGCTGAAGTCACCAGCTCCCGTGACTCCCTGCACTTTGTACCAGAAGCACATATCAAAGAAAGTGGGAGAGGAAAGAAAGATGACAAAAGAGAAATAAAATTGTTACTTCAAAAAAAATTGCGATTATGGTGCAGTCCAGACTTCTGGGGTTTTTAGTTCCCTTCAAAAAATTGCTTCTGCCTTTTCAGAGAACCTCCTGGGAAACTGGGAATCACATTATTCCTCCCGTGTGTCTCTGGGATGCTCACAGCCACCCACTGAATAACCATTCTGAGCAGTTAGCTTCCAGTGCACATCCTCAATAACTTCTGCTGCAAGAAGGTATTGCTTGGAACTCTGCTCAAAACGCAGCCCCTATCTTTCCCAGAAACTGAATTTTCAAATGCAAAGAGCCTGAAGCTGCTGTGGTTTATTCTATTTTTCCCTCACCCTCCATCCAATTTGCTTACAGTCAGTTGTTTTTGAACACAACAAAAGTCAGTCTTGTGAAAACTAGGACTAGCTGTTATTTCTGGAACTCTTCAATGCCAGAGGGAAATTTTTCAAGTATGACATTACCAAAAGACCAGAGCATGTAGTACAGATTTTTTCTTAGGCTTTTTCCAGTTTTGACTATGACAACACAGTACAAAGATTAGAGATTAAACTCGTGGTTTGGGAGTTGGTGTGTGTGTTTATATGTGCACACGCACTTGAAAGTGCAGGAGAAATATTTACTGTCATATATTTACAGCTGGAAGAAGAGCCACTAAATCTGGAAACTCCCCCCTCCATATAGGATAGGGAGTATGTGTTCCATGGCTTTGGGTCACACAGTGACAATTGCTCCACTACAGCGTAGAATCCAGCACCATGTAAAACTGAGTCCAAAGAAACAGATTTTTTTTGTCTTTTCATACTTCTGCTTGGTGGTCTGCTGTGTGTTTAAAAGCTCAAGTTTATTTTCTGTGAGTTTTCTTCATCTGCTGTCAAAAATAAATATTGAAATACAGCTAGTTCAACATATTGGCCTTACCTAATAGTGCTATTTAACATTTTTATTGACTAAGGATAGGCTCACACAGCAAAGATTTCATCTATACAGTACAAGTTTCTGATATAAGCCAGATAAGGCTGAAAGGATTTTTACTTTTCCTATATACTATAAAAGGAAGTGAATTTATAGGTAGGTCACTTAGGCATGTTGTGGTGAAATGGGTTTTAAGGTTGCCAAAGGTCCTCACACTATTTTCCATATGCATTACCAGTTCTGATATTTGAGGAGGGGAGGAAAGTACCTCTGCCAGCTAACAGCTCACTGATGACAGCACAGAACAGATTTCTAGTGCTTACACGTAAAATACCAGAGTCAGTTCACAGGAATGTAGTATGAAGAGCTTCCTTGGCTTTAGGAAGCTTACAGAATGTCTATCCCCTTCAGAAGATGATGCTTATTTCAGTGAAACCACCATCTCAAAAAGGAACACAACAAGAATGGCAAACCCCCCCTTGGTGTGCTTTAGACGTGGGCAAAGCTGGAAGTCCTGACCCTCTCACCACGAGATCGCGCGCATAGCTCGAGGATCATTTTTTCCCAATTCTCCTTCAGCCTTCCCAACACAGCCCAGTCACTCTTTACCACATGAGAAGCACTGTCACAGCATTCCCAGATACTGGGGTTCAGAATGCTGCTTCACCTGATGCCATAGCTGCTCAAGCAGGTGGAGAGAAAAGCAGCACGTGGGACCAAGGCAGGTACAGATCAGGATGCGTCCAAGCTGAGACATGCCTCTGTTTTCATGTAGCTTTTACAATTCTTTAGATTCAGGGTCCATGCTCGCCCACAGGTGGCTTCTCTGGGAATTTACTGAGTGACTAGATACAAATTAAATAGTTCCCGACCTCAGTAAATCTAGGAATCGGTCCGAGTCCTCAGAAGAAAGCATCTACAAAAAGCTGGCAGTTTTCCTTTTTCTGAGTTTAATTGGAAACATTTTGCATGACACGCTAATCAGCCCTTTGGGAGAACAAAAGACAAAAACTCTGCCAGCAAAACTCATTCCTTTTTGAGATCTTGATTTGTTCGAAATTTGTATTTGCAAGCTACATCACAGTTCTGTCTCAGACCAGACACACTAATCTGTGACGTTCATACAGATTCTGCATTTCAAGCCAAGAACATGCCACTGGTACCATTTACAGCAGGGTAAACCCAAACTGGCTTTGCTCAAATCCATACGGCTCAAGCAAAATTTGGGTGATGGAAATGTAGCAAAAAGCACATTTCAAGCTTTTGCTGTGAAGTCAAAACGGTCTCCCCTCCTGGAATAATTCAGCCAAGCTCACAAACCGCAGTGTTATTTCTCTTCTGACTCTCCTGGAAAGACAGGTACTCAGCAGAGGTCACAGCCAATGAAGCATTCATTTCTCCTGCCATACTACTCTCAAGTTTTGCTCCAACTATTCATCATTCACTATTTGTTAATCCCCCCGTGTCACGCGGTGTCCCGTGCGACGGAGGTGGCTAATTACACTCTTGGTAACGAGCGGGTCGTGTGAATCGTACATGCCGACAGAAATTGTTAATGCTGAAAGGCAAGCAAGTTTGACTGACTGTGACACGGTGCTTGACAGAATCCTAAGTGTTGGAAAGCGAATGGAACAAAGATGAACACCAAATATTTTAAGCGAAGTGCTCTAAGAGACAATTTTACGTAGACAATAAGATCTCTGCTCCAGTGTGACAGAACTGACAACAGTAATAGACGTTTTCTAAACATTAATTTAAAGAATACTGTCTCCGTGTAGATGTTCCATTAAAGAAAGATGTTAGCAATATAAGATCCAGGTACCTGAGCTAATCACGAGGTAATTGTGAACAAGGTGGCTGTGACAAAAAATGTGATTTTAAAAGTTATTTCCTGGAGGGATAGAGCAAGGCACTCATCGGATGTCATCTGAATTGCTCTGCCCGGTTTGGAGCACCCTACAGCAGGAAAAACACACCTTAAACCTGACTATTATTGCAATAACAACAGAGGAACAGAAATTATACTGTACACGGAAGGTGTAGGAGAGAAAGGTAAAAACTCCATGAAAGGACAATTAGAAGTGAAACAGAGAGGACTGCACACAAGCAATGGGAATCAATACTTGCATGAAATAAAATAAACTGGGCAACTAATCGACCAGCTTATTAAAGCTAACACAGCCTTGGAGTGAGGAAGCGAATTCAAACCACTGAGCAAGGTTCTCAGACAACCATATGACCTGGGTTTTTTTTTGTTTGGCCCCCCAAAAATGGCAGGACATTGAAAAGGGACTTTGTTCAAGTTCAAAAGAAACAGCAATCATGTCCTAGCCTTATGTTCCTAACTAAGTGGGGCAGCCAGAACTCGGGTTAATACGCCTGAATATTGCTGAATACATTGAGCATTATGTTATTTATTCTGATATATTACTTTTCAATTTATTTTTCTTTCTCTTCCTTAAAAATGAAAGCAGTTATTTAAGGGGATGTGGCAGAGCAGCACAGAAGATGCTTCAGTAACAGCACTCTCTTTTTCTACTATTTTCTCCTGTCTGCTGCAAGAATCATTTCAACCCCCTGGCCCTGATCCCAGTATTTGACTGGTATCTCATCCACTGGGGGTGAAGGACGGGTTTATTTTCTCCCTGAATCCCCATTTTTAACCTCTTTTTCTTATGTTCTCTGCACAGTCTAATTTGGGACTCCCATGCAGTAGCAGACAAATAATTCCATTTTTCTCAGCTACCACTGGTGAGTCAAACAAGATTGAGACTTGTCCTCGGCCCTATTCATCCCCCCAAGAGATAAGGTTTTATACCACAATAGCAGTTTGGGGTAAAAACCAAAGTGTGGCCTGTCTTCTTGTGCTCTTCCTAAATTGAAACCTTGTCAGCCTGCACTGAAACATTTCATTTCAACCTTTCCTAGTGTCAATAAATACCCGTGAGGGATTAGACAAATACAGCAAAGCCCATTTAGGTTCCGAGTGGATAGAGGGGAGGCAGCTAATACAGTGTTAATGCATCTAATATATTTCTCCCATTTAGCACAGGGTAATTTCAGGCTCTCAGAAGAGGACAGCTTGCTCAGCCTCTCTTCAGGAAACAGGCAAACCTGCAAACCTTTCCCATCCATCACAGACGGCAGACAAGGACGACAGAGCACTGCAGGGAGCCCGCTCTTCTTTTGTGTGGACTTGTGTAGCGGTGAGTTCAGTGTGCCCAAAGTGACTGCAACGACCTAAAGGAGCTTTTAACATCAGATTCTCCCCAAAGTTATACATTCAAAACTACAGTGAAATAATTCACGGTACCAGTAATTGCTCGCAAAAGAGGTCTGAACAATGCACGAGCCCTCTCTAAAAGCCTCCACTGCCATGATCGGTGTCAAGGGCTGGCCTTGCACTTACTTTTGCAACAAAAGTGTGTTTTCAGAAGACAGAATTTTCCAGCTAATACCGTGGGCAACAGAGCTAGTAATAGAATAGCCCCTCCTGCTTGTGCAACATGGAGATGGGCTGGAAACAGCATAGCAACCCAATTTCTGACTACTGCTGTGATAATGGACTGGTTTCAGCCGCCGGTATGAAGTGAAATGTTAGCCTGAATGGTTATCAGAGAGGATGAGGACACTCCGGGACCCCACCTGAATCCCAGTGTTGCTACACACTGAGATTGAGAGGCAGGAAGGACAATTCTTCTGAGAGAATGCGTACAGCCAGAGCTCATCACAGAAAAATATAAAGGCAGAGAAGAGAGTACGGAACTGACACCATCATCACCTATCAAAGCCACGGGATAGCCCTACGGCTCAGTCACGTGCTTGCAGGGGTCAGGGAAAGCAAGAAGACTCTGAATCCTGACACTCTGAACAAGAACACTGCTCAAGCTCAATGTTTGGTCGAGGGTTTGTCACACAAAATAAGATGGAGCCTCTTCTTGATGCTGAATGTGAAGCTTGCACTGAAATCCAGAAGGACTTCCCTTCCAGAGAGGGAAGGGGAAATAAAAGCAGTGCACCTCAAAACATATTTCAAAAGTAAGAAAGTTTCAGAACTTGACTTTGAAACTTTTTATGAGATGAAATTTATTTAATTAAAAACATTAAAGAGGAGAAAATTAAAGTTTTATTCAATCAGTAGCAGTATCTCCACATGAGCAATTTCAAGCCCACTTTTGAACAATCTTCTTTTGATGAAGAAAAAATTAAAAAGCAAATAAAAGGTCCTGGACTAATACATACTTATTTAAAAGTATTTTCCCTTTCAGCCACTGATCTTAAAGTCAATATTTCACTCAGCTCTAGGACCCAAAGAGAACTGCCTCAAGTATTTGCTCAAAGGACTAAACAAAATCACTTGTTTAATTAATGTGATTTTCTAAGAAGAGCAGGCTCAATACATTTGAGAATACCAATGTCTCTTAAGACAGGAGGTTTCTTCACAAGCTCATCTTAAGAAGATTTCTCTGTAGTTCTTTCCTATGCATATGTGTTCCAAGAAACACTTAATGAGCTTCACAGAGTTAGTCAAGAAAAAAGTAGTCTAACTACTTGCTTGCTAGATTTCTATTGAATTCCTTATTAATTAACATATTAATGCTCTGTTTTCTTAAATTTAACTTTAAAGAAAGCAAAAGAACTTTTCAAATTAAGTCACGAGACAAGAATGTTAACAGCTTTTTTCACTCTACTAATTCGTACACTCATTAACATTCCTGAGGTTTTTAAGAAGAAAGATAGCAGTGACAATGTTACTATTTTTAAACAAAATCCACTTGACAAACTAAGAGCTTTCCTTGCCGGTTCCTCTGGAATTTTTTATCTGACAGAAATTAAGCCCAACTTTTGTTTTAATCATACAAATAGCTTAAAGCATATACAAACCCAAGGAAATCTTTATGGTCTTGTATCCAGCTACGTGTCCTTCAGTGGAACGCTGGCAGTGATCCTGAAGATCACTAGGATTCTACCTGTCACCAGTCTCCTGTATGGAGTGCCCGGTTTCTTCTCTCCATGCCTTGCTCTCCTCTCCCAACCTTCATATAGGAATCTATTTACAGAGGTCTGTTTGAAACAGACCCAAAAGTGTTGTATTAATCTACTAGGGGAGCATCAACACTGGTACTTGAGTTTGGATCCAAAGTGGACTTGTTAAATCAGTCTTCCAATTCTCCCCATGACTGAGCTCTGGCTGTGCCACGGTGCTCTCTGACCATGAACTGGAACTCAAGGCCAGGTTGGATGGGGCACTGAGCAACCTGGCCTAAGGGGAGGAGTGTGGGGAAACTAGATTATCTTTAAGGTCTCTTCCAACCCACATGGTGCTATGATTCTATGCACTCCAGCTGCAACTGGGCTTTCAATATATGGGACCAGGGTTAAGTCAGTCCCAAGTGAAAATGAACACACACACTCAAAAATATAGACAGGGTGGAGAGCTGTAAACACCTCCAGGGGTTACCTGGCGAGCAGGATTCACAAAGCAAACAGAAGGAAGTGTCCACTGATACACCTATCTGAATACCACTCTCATGGAACTTCTTCTTCTTGCCTGCACTAGATGTAGCTTGGTCTTGCATAATTAGTGTCACTGTAGAGCAGGGCAAACCCTATATAGTCAGAACCATAATCCTGCTTTACATTAGCATGAACCTCTGGGGTTCCTTCCTCTAGCAGGGATTTGGTTTAACTCTGCTGTAACTTATTCATTCAGCACATATTTTATTTTGAATGCAGATAGACAAATCTGTGCTCTGCTGGCCACATGACTTCTCAGAAGATAGCCACAATCCAGCTCCTCCCGCAGCATTTCTGCTCCTGCCTGTTAGCCCCAGCTCGCACACCACCTTTCCCACGCCCGCACAAGCCTGGTTTTCCTCTTTCCCGTGGGATGCCTGTGATAGGCTTGCCCTTTTTCTTGTTTCCACTAGCTGAGGATAACTGAGATGTCTTTCCTAGCTAAGGCTGCTGCCTATGAGATTTAGTGCAGGCTCAACTTAGGTGCTATATTTTTCTTCAAAAAAAAACAAGCTAGAAGGAAAAGAGGAATTTCAGATGGCTCAAGTGTGGAAGAAAGAAAACTTCCTCTTGTGACTCAGGCAGCAGAATAAAGCGCTGTGATCACAACAATACTTCTGCCACTTCAGGCCACCATGTGTCTCCTAGAGTCTCCACTAAGAGCTCACATCATCAGAACAAAGATACTCTATCATTTATACAGCTACAGTCATTTCAAATAGTTACCATAAATTCTGTATTGGGGATCACACTTGGAAGCGCCTAGGGGGAGATTTCCGTAAGGAAAGTAACAGGAAACTGTTCCAACACAGCTCCAGACTCCCCCCTGCTATTCACCTGAAGTCACTAAGAACCAAGTAGGGAAATTTCTATCAGTGATGAACGCAAACATTTTCTAGTTTGCAACAGGAGGTTTGTGCTCATCTGTTTCAAACTAAACTGGGCTAGCTTTCTTTGCTTGAACTGAACATACAAAGGCACAAGTGTCTGAAGAACATGAGTTTCTACCAAGACTATGAAGAATTTTCTAAAAAAATCAAGAACAAAGTGCAGCTCTTGACTGACTTACTCATCAGGAATGACTACCGAATCAGTGAATCTCTGAGTCTAACCCTTCCACCCCCACCCCCTGTTTGTTTCATTTTGTTTGCATGTTCCACAAGCTGAGAACAGATTTGGCTGCTGATTCTTTTTAATGTGATTAAAAATTGATAGCCCTGCCAGTATTCCACACTTCATCACTGTATATGTTTTGGAACTACCTGCAGTAAGCATCTTCCTCGGGACTTTCTTCTTACTTGCTGTTCAGCTGCACCTTGCTCAACCTCATTTCTCCTGTTGGATGACAACAGCTGTACTACCATTCAGCGGACAAGACCATGTGGATTAATAAATAGGTATCAAAATGAGGTAGGCTCAATTGCCCAGAAATCCCAGCTGGCAGTTTTACAATTGTTTGGTCACTTTGGACACCACTACAGTCCTTCTCCAACTGCACCTGCACTCTCTGAAGTTCTATCAAGAAGGACAAAGAGTGCTGTAAACAAGATGCCCAAGGCAATGTTTTTAATTTTTTTCCTTTTTTTTCTTCAGTAGCTTATACTATGCCCTCTCATTTGATGATTTACCCATGTATCTTACTTGAGAGAGTAGTCCTTTTTTCCTGACTGAATCCAGCTACAGAATGTAGTACCCGGGATGTCTTATGATCAGCTAACCTGGGAAAAACCAAAAACTCAACGCAGTAGTCTCTATCTGCCTTGGAGATTAAATTATATGCCACCAACAACCTCTCAGAATTAGAACAAGTAACATCAAACAACACTTTCTTTCAGCACAATGGTGTCCAGGGAAAAGAAAACAGAAGCAACCACAGAGAATAAATCAGTTTAAACTAGAAAGGAAGACAGGACTTGAGCTAAATCTGTTGGGGCAGGAGGACCAGTAAAGCACTCCGGATCTGGATTCATATTCATGCGAATAACAACCGTATGTGAGGAGTCTGTACAGATTCTGACAAAGAACATCTTTCAGGTCACCACACAAGCTGTTCAATGTAAAGCTAATGTCTGCAAAAAATTAAAAATAAACCTGTTTACACAATACTAAAAATTGAAATGTACCTTAAGTGCACCATAGTGCCTTGGTATAGGAAAACAAAAAAACAGATGGAGCTTTCTCTAGTCAAACCTCAACTTGAAAGACACACGCCTTGTAGAGCTGAAGCTTAGTTGGTGGTGCACTTCATGTCCTTCATGTAAAATATTCTGTCACTTTTAATTTTGTATCTTGTTTACTTTCTCCGTTACAAAAGAACTGGGACTTGTTTTTAGCAGCTCTGATTAAGTTTCTATTGATTTTTGAGATAGGAAATGGAACTTTCAGATTTCCCACATGAATTTAAAGCAAGTCAGATATTAACCTCGAGGTAAAACATCTGCCATGACATTCAAAGAATAGACAAGTACTATCTTACTGAAAACAGCATCTGTGCTCAAAGCTCAGAGCTTGGGATTTGTATTTCAAGAACACTGCAAGCAGTAGGACTGTATTTTTACACGTGGAAAACCACACATAAATACAATCACTTTTATTCCAGTCTACATTCACTCACTTGCATACGCACGACCACGCATGGACCAAAACACCCTTTACAGACACACGCCTTAACTACTGAAGCTCTCACGGCTCAAGTGAGTTAGAGATGGTGTCAAGGGGAACTGTGAAGGAAAACAAACCCTCCATCCTTAAGAGATGGAGCTGAAACATTCCAGTTCTTTTCCATCTTGTGAAACATCTGTGACTCTTAGAGCTTGCTGGCTGAAATGTGTACCTGTCTAACAAAGCTAGAATGTGCCAACTATTTTATCCAACCGACAGGTAAAGAGAACATTTTCAGTGGTATTTATGGACTTTAAAAAGTGAATTATGCCTACTGTCTAACAAGAGTGATCCCACTGAGCTTTCCATGTGCCCCGAGACAAACACGGAACCTTCCTATCAATGCCCTTGGCAAGAGAAGTACTGTGCAGCTGGTCAAACTCTGGTCAATAGGCTCAGTCCTGTTAAAATGACAGTTGGTCAATGTATTCACACACCCCGGTAAAACAGCTTTGATCACCAGCCTAGAACACTTCTGCAATGCATAAAGAAGAAAAAAATTATGCCTTTCTAAATGACTTAATCTTCTAATGCTGAATGTTAGTATTAAAGCTGTCACCTAAAAGACAGTAAATTAAAGGATGTACGAGGAATTCTAGGAAATGCTCTAATCCAAGAAAACCAGCTTCCCATGATGGGATCAAAACATTAAGCAGAAGTTGGAAAATATAAAACAAATCAAATAATTTGCATGAAGCTGAATTCTTGACTGAATCACAACTATTGCAGGCCGGGTAAATCACCCCGAAGATGACCTTTTAAATGGCCCTTTTGGACACATGAAAGCATACCAGTATTAAACTGTCAAGTTACACTGCCAGTATGAAAACGTCCAGTTCTATTTCGTAACAGCTGACCCAGGCCCCTTGCCATGAAAGGTAAGGAAGGTTCACACTTGAAGAGCAGGTTAACACAAATAAATACAAATAAAGAATATTTAACATCTATCACTACTGCCTGTAAGTTGCATGATGCCCATATGCTGCACATCAGTGAGAAGTGTAAAACCTTGTGAGACCTTTTTACAATTCCAAACTGTTATCAGGTTTGCTGGAGAACTGGAAGTGTGCTGGGATTTTCCCTAGCAGGGATTCAGGAAGCCACAGGATTTCCTCCTTCAATACAAGGCACAATACTGTCCCCCAGATTTATAGAAGAGGATGAAACTATAAAAATCAGACCTCGTACCACTGACTGAAATGAATGCACTATGCTTTTCCCCAGCAGACTACAGATGTGAAAGGGATTTTGTGTGTGTGAAAGGTGGGACGCGTCGCAGGATGCATCATAGAAAGGCAATAAATACACCACGTGAGAAACGGCACCGCTAACTTCTGACGTGTGCCTGCAAGAGAACAAGGAAGATATTTGTGTGGAAGCACCACGTCTGTGGGACTGTACTTCCCAAATCACTCCGCCATTAAACCACATGGATGAAATCCAGCACTTGATTTGGCAAAAAAAAAGATATTACAAAAGCATTGTGGCAAATTCTCTAACACATTTCTACTACTACTGAGTTATTCGTGAGAAAGGAACTTAAACTTGGAACCAAATTTTTCCTTTTTCATACCAACATATTTCACTTTTATTTGCTGGTTGCAAAGCAACTTAAGCAAGAGTAAAGATGCCCTTATGCAGCAAAATTTTTCTAGGATGGTGGATTCCACCTGAGCAGCTTTGTGTTGTTGACATTTATAGAAAAAGCAATAAAATTCTGCGTTTCCATTTGTGCACCTAACAGAAATCAGTCTTTGAGCAACGGAAGATAGTCATTTGGCATTGCAAAAGTTTGGCTGCTCCTCTGCATTTGCCAAAAAAAGACAATCTGCATCTTTCCCTCTACGATGGAAGACAATCCCTGGATTGGAACCTACATATGTACTGAAATGTACAGAACATTACCATGCTGCAGGGCCATACATTTAATGAATTGAGCCAGTCACAGGTAACCCGCAGTCTTTTGGTAGAGATGAAATCCTCCTCAGAACGCTGGTTCACATCTTCAATTGAATTAGACTCAGCCACATCTGAATTGCACATCTGAACAGCCAGCCCATTTACAGTCACTTCTGGTGAGCATTCAGTTTACAGGCACAGATGTTCAGGGAAAATACATTTTAATCTCAGGATGAGATCATTTAAATATAGTCTTCTGTGAACATTCATACCAGTCAGGGAACAAGAAAAACACCAATCAAATAATCTGACTAATCGTTTGTAAGCTGTGTGCAGATCTGTATTTGAATTTCAGATGCCAATCTGAAAGAAGTGCCTCAGAGCTTTAAGGAATGTTTGGGACAAGGGCTATGTGTTCAAGGAACCCTTATTAAAGGCAAGAGAGATAACATCCTATGGCTTAAAATTAAATAAGACAATTTAAAAAAAAATATTTAGAAAAGAACTGGACAGGTTTATGGAATCTCTGGTGAGAAGATGAGGCTTTGATGTTTGATAATGTTTCGATAAAAAGCAGAGATTTGAACATTAATGTATGAAAATTTATAAAGAAATTAGTTAATCCGAATAAAGAATTGGATCCAGTAGAAAGAAATACATGTTCCACAAATGTTCTTCAGGCTGGAGTGATTCAGATGCTTTGATTTTCAAGGCTAATGAGTCTCACTGAAATCTAGTAGTTGACAACTGACCCTTTTCAACACTTTCCTACAGAATTATCCTTTGCAAGGTAGCTCCCCTGTTCTCTTGTTCTCAGCAGGCTGAGATTATGGGTGCCTGCAGTTAAAATGTGCTGCTTCAGGACTGCTACCACTTCCTCTTTCTCCACCGGGAGCACAGCCAACCTGCTCAGAGACCACTGTCTTCTGCCCACCTACCGTCAGACCGCAGTCTGCAGGACACACTGCAGTCATTCCGAATAAACGTCAAGGCCGGGCAGAAGGCGGACGAGTACAAAGAGGACAGCAGAAATTCCTTTGCAGAAAACTGGTTTTGATGAGAGATGACAAATATTTACTTCAAATGTAAATAAGCTGAGAAATAACTTTTAAAAGATCAGCATAAAAAGTGCATTTTGAAAAAAAAAGAAAAGCCCAATGAACATATAACAATATAAACCAGGAAGAAAAACAAAACAAAACTCTTTCTGTCTACATGGAAGGTAATTTAGCTGCTTTCTTGAGATTTCACTCTGAACACAAAGCAACACTCAGTTCATTTGCCTTTCCTTTCACTTCTGTACATGGAACAATGCTAATACACGAGGGTATTGTTAAGCCTAAGGTTTGGGAAGTGCTTTGTGATCTGCAAACTGGGAGTTCCGCAAATGGTAAAGCCACTGTTATTATTTTACCTTGACTTCACAGGAGATTCAAATGCACTATCACGCAGTGTAGATTCTGATGTTAATTAGGTGGAGGTTTGATTCTGATCAAAGGCATTTTTCAGCAGACTTTCTACACTCTTACAACATCTCCTGCCAGCTTTCAGTGAGCAGGGTAATATTGCTAGGAACACATATATGGAAGATGCTGCTGTTGTTAATCAAGCCGACGGGAGAAAGCGCTCAAATGTGGGGACACATTCAACTTGTTCTAATCGGTGTCACTACCAGCCCTGTGCAAATTTCCAGCCCAGGTGTCACACGCTGGTCCTAAAGCACTTCACCAACGAACGGCGGGGAGCGCTCGGACTGGATCTGCTTCAGACCAAGCCTAAATCAGTATGGTTTCAAGCAGCAAATTAAAACAAAGTTACTTTCCGATCTCTTTTGATTGGTTTGAAAAGCTCAAGGTTACCTGATTAATCCAGCAGGTACTATACTCTTCCCTAAAGAGTGAACGAGATGTCTCTACAGAAAAAAACAATGACATGAAATAAGCATGTTGCTAAGGGAAGATAAAAACTTTAGTCTTAATTCCAAAAGGAATAATTTATAGTCTTATTTTTCTAGATAGTCTCACCTTGAATGAACACGGCCAAAAGAAGAACTCTTTTCAAGCTGCCTATGGCTCGTTTTTGGCATTCCCACCCCAAAGAAGATACGTACAGTAAATGAAGCTGCAGAAAAATCTGAGACATGTTTTAAAGTCCTACGTATGAATACAAAAAAAAATATGCTGGACTGTGTTGCTTTAGTTATTCTCGGAACGCCGTTATTTAATTTCATGCAAAGGAGGCATAAAACACTCTTTTCTTAATTAGTTCTTGATACAGCTTATCTGCTTTTATGAGGGTTTGTCAGCACAGCATGAAGCAGAATCATAGAAGACCACTACTTAGCTTGAGTTTCTGCCTGATTTCCCTTTAAAACCAGATGGGTTTGAATTGTTGGATCGCAGGGTAATTGCAGACACTATTGACTTCATCTGTGTAACAGGTCAAATGCGACTGGGACGCTCCCTTTTCAAGTGCAGTATTTATCATTGGGATGACAAAGCTTCGTCGTAGCTAAGACCATAAATGGCACACATTTGCAGGGATTTACGTTAGGAAGTTTGCAAGTCATTTATCAGTTGAAAACCAGAAATGGCAATCAAATACAAATGAGGGGAAAATACCAAATGAGCTTCCACCGCTATTTTATTTCGTGGATTACAGATATTGCCAGCAGTAATCCCAAACTCCCAAAGAGCTGCTTATGAGCATGATTAACTCTCACAACACCCTTGTGGAGGAGGTAGAATTATCTTTGCCTGCCTTAGGTGAGCTGCTATTCTTTGGCTCCAAACTAGCACCTGGACTGGAAGGTTTCATCCTGGGAGTATGTGCTGTTCTTCTGGGAAGGGAGGAGAATGCTGAGATTCCTCCCTCATGCCAGGGAGGCAGAAGCAGCTCACACCTCTGTCATTTACTTCAGCATTACATCATTAGCCTAGGAATTTCGCTTGCTGCTGCACAGGGTAACAGGTTCTGCCTAGAGCCACAAAAGACGTCGCTGATTAATGGTAGAGCTAATCTAAGCCAAGTGAAGGGAAAATACTCTTCCATTTCTATTTCCCCTAAAATATTTTGTGCACTGTAGCCACACATATGCTTTTGGAGCACTGCAGTAATGGGAAAGGCATTTCTCTTGCGAGGGTTATGGTTTCTTCCCAGGGAATCCTAAACTGCTCCACATTCATGGGCATGATCCTGCAAGTGTCAGCATGAGGAACTCCCTGCGGCTCCAGTGGGAGTTCTGCTTGAGAGCTTTTAAAGCTTTTAACAATATTAGACTGTAACAGCCCCCTGAGGAGTTTGTGAACAAGCCAGCCAATATATGGAGCACAGCAAACCACTAGTCTAGGCAAATGTGTCACGGGATCTTTTATCCACAAGTAGACAGATTCTTAGAGAACGAGTCAAGCTAGACACAGACAACTGCTGCCACGCGGTCAGCCCCAGCAATCCCACCACTCTCCCAAGTGTCAAACAAGGGAGACAACGTGGACAACCTGGCTCTGTGGATCTAGCAGGGACATGAAATCTGGGGTGCTGCCGAGTGCCGCTGCTTTTAAAATAGGAAATGAAAGAGTATTCCTAACATTTAACTAGGGGAAAACTCCTGAAATCCAAAACTTCGGCATCAGCCTGAGACACACTTGCACAGCTGTAAGGGGAGCAAGACCAGTCCCAAACTTCAGGGAGGGTACATAGGGTGTTTTGAGGAATATTACCTCAAGTCTGAATTTAGAAAACTTGTTTTGTATACTGAAGATTAAATTGCTTTAATTTAAGATCTACAATGCTGCATATAGTTAACATTGCAGTCAAGTATGGTGTGAAGCTTGATGCTTCAATGCATAAATTCGTTTGTTCCATGCTAAAGAAACTGGCTCTGTGGATCTCTGAAATAATTGGGTGAAAGAGTATATTCAGGGCAGCCACTTGGGGCTTTTCCACCAACTTAGAGTCAAGATTTCACCAGCTGTCTCCACAACTGGGTACGGAGCCTTACGTAACACCTGTCCTTTCCAGGCAAAAAATATTTCACGTATTTCCTTCATGGTATGCCAGCTTGTCACATATCTGCCCCAGATGTAGAAAGCACATGTATTATTTACATTTTTAGCATTTAAATTGTGCAAGTACTGTTACTGTCAAACCTTGACTACAGAGTGAAACATAGGAAGTCAACATACCTTCGATTTTCCCCAATGACAATCTGCAAGGAAATACACACTAAAAATAGACCACACTATTCAAATATTTGACACACAAATCATTAAACTCAGTATTTAAATAGTTAATGATGACTACAGACCCACACCAAACTTTTATGGCTTTCATCAACTGTTCTTTTCAGTGGTATCATGTAATGCTGCCCCAATATGGCAAAGAGAACACAGCAGTTGAGTAACATGACAGCTTTGTCTACAGGCACTTCTGCTACAAGTCCAAAGACTGGCCTTTCATACTTATTTTTCTTTAACTCACTTAAAATTCTGACTGGTTTAGTACCATACATAGGAAGTTAACTTAAAAACACCTATATGAGGAGAGGAAAACTAAGCACGGGCCAAATGGAAGCTGCGCAATGCCAAGCACATAACAACCGACTCCCGTGTTGTACGCAATAGGGTGTTCCTTACAACCTGAATCAAACCATTTTTGCATGGACATGGCTTAGCAGTGCACTAGTGATAACTGAATTTTCCTACATACATTCCTAGATATTCCTGCAATGATCAGGGCTCTGCAATCTGCCTAAATCATTCCAAAGAATACAGGAAAATCCCGATTATGTCCTTGAGGAAGAAGAGGAGATAAAACAGTAACTCCCATGAACAGCATATATGCTATTGTATACATTTTTCTCTATACAGAATATGTAGATGCTATTGATGTACTGGAGTCTGCACTCTACACACACTCATCCTTCCATCCACAGAAATTCTGCCTGTCCCTCCTCCTACATGACTGTCTGCAGCTCTTCCACTCTGTTTTAAAATGGTTTGCTCTCAGGACTGACAGACCATCTGTCTACAGCTTCTTCATCAGTTTTTTTCTCTGTGTTCCAGGTTTCTCCTAAAAGTAGACTCCTCTCTGGGGCTTCATCTGCTTTGCCTACATAGCAGTATTCAGTAGCACTGTCGTGACTGTGCTGTTAGCTATGGCCTGAGAACATCAGTAAGAGGAAGGGTGATAGAAATGAACTGTAGGTCAGGTTCTCCACTGGACAACCCTCGAGGAAAGTTATTCTTTTCTGATGCGTGACAGAGCCTAACCCTTTGCTGCCTTCCATAGCCTGTACCAGGTACTTGTGTGCTGTAGCTCCTGACGATGCATTTAGACATGAAACTTAGTGGATTATCTTCTTCTGCAAGCTGAAGAACGTCCAGATTCAGCTGTCATTGGGTAACACGCAGTTAAAGAGGCCTGGAGCTAAGAGTCACACGAAGGGCTATTGCTGATCAAACAAGAAGGGGTACAAAGCTAAGAAGCCTTCTCTTGCACGTGCAAAAGTCAACGGAGGAAATGTGGAAATTTGATTTGTGCTATGTCATATGGCCTAATTTCCTCACGGTACTTAAGTGAGCACTGAAAACCAGATAGCAGCACATAGTGGCGAGTTAGTTGAGAGAAGAACTTTCAATAATACACTTTTTTTAGAATGAGAGGATTGTGTTGCTGGGAGCCATCCCGTATTATTGTTAAAATGTCCTTTGTTGTACATGAATAAACTCCATCCAAACATATCATTAGCACTGACACAACTTAGGTCTCGTACATTTTTCTTTCAACATCCTCGGAGTTTTCATCGAGAACATGGCACAAAGAAAAATGAAAGCTTTGTGTAGAATAATAAACATTTCCGCACAAGTCCATATAGTATTTTCTGCTTTACATCGTGTTTCATTTATCATCCCGAATTAGGCTTTTGAAAGAGAAGGAAATGCAGCTTTGCAGTTCAGTACCTTTTCTAGTCTTTTCTTGCAATAACAAAATTGCTTAATGTCATTTCAAGTTCATCCTGTTCCATACACACATGTAGGCAGAGCTATGGGTAATTCACTTACACAGTTCAACATCTCCTTTGTCACAGATGGTAAATGTGCAGATTTTTCCCTCAAGGAAAGAAACTCTTTTATAAAATAATTGTATATTCTGCTCATTTTTTTTCCTTCACTGATGCTCCTGTATTGTTATTATACCCTGTCAGGCTGGTAATTAGCATTCAGGCTCCATCTGACACAAACGCAGCTCTCAATCCTCCTTAAAAATCCCTTAGGACACACATGATAAGTAAAATAATGTGAGCCACTAAAGGGGGAAAAGTACTAAAAAAAATTCTATATATAAAAAAATAGAAAAAGAAAGAACGAATAAAAAGCAGGAGACAGTGAATAATCACAGACTGCTTTTGTCATGCAGTAAATGCGTGGCTCTTGTTCAGTGAACTGCATGGAGCTAATCCTACTGCGTGGAATAAGCTTTCCGAATGCTACAGCTGTCTACCTGCCGTTCTCCTTTGCTCTTCCTACACAAAGATCTATAGCCTCTTCCCAGTCTCACCTTTGTCCCGAACTTCTAAGGCACCCGCTGTACCTGGGTTTCCCTCTTTACTCCCAGTGATTGCCCCTCCTCCTTTTTCAGGTCCCTCCAGTGAATAAACATTGCTGCTTTCAGAACGATCACTATTTCTTGGAACGCTCTGTCGCATGTGATTCTGAAAGGAGGTGTGGTATTGTTCTGAACTGTTCTAACTAGATTATATCACTCTTGGTAAGACGATATTGTGACCTTAAAGCTATGTGCACAGACCAGAACTCTTCCATATTCAGTGATGATGCTGTCATGGGAAACAAGAAGAAACAGAATTTTCCTTGCACTTCATACAAGATCCTAATTTTCAGTAATTTCTCCTTTCAATGACCAGGGCAGTCACAAATTAGGTCTAGTGTGGAAATTAAGTAAGACTGGTACCATCACGCAGTTCCTTCGTCCCTGAAACTGCACCCTCTGCATGCTCGTGCTTTCACGGAAGCCAGGTAGGATGAGCTGAAGACAGTGGCACAGCACACACCCTGTGATCACCAACCCATCCCGTCAGAGACAGTCAGGCAGTCTGCTGCCCTTGCACACACGCGGCGAGGGGAGAGACAGAGTTTGACACCACTTTCACATTACACTTACGCTAATATTACGTAATGATCCGGGCTGGCACTGTATGCCCTGACATCAGCCTTTGATCCTAGAAAAGATCCCTCAGCTCCCCGAGTGGGAGATCTGTTCAGCCCACGGACACAAAGGGGGTGAGTAGGAAGTCCCTGGAAAGCTCTCTTTGTACATCAGGGCTCCACAACTGAGGTCACGCTGGGGAGCGCAGCTTGGTTCGTGCCGTGCTCGACAGAACCCAGCTGATAGAACCCATTGCTCACCCAATCTAAGTTGTAATTGTCAAATGCAGTCTTAGAACGATTCGAGTGTTGCAGTTTGGCTGAGAAGAGCTGTCTCATGCAGAGGGGATTCCTGTGGAAGCCAGGGGAGCGTAGGGATGGCTACACCCACTGATTCCGAGCACACCCAGCAGAAGCTGCACGATTTTCCGGTGTCTAATGGAGTCCTGTGTATTTGCTGTTATTAACAGACTGGGATGCTGTTGGGAAACCCTCCACCCGTAACATTCAAATGTCCAACACACCCAGCATCCGACACAAGCAGCCTCATCCTGAGAAAGCAAACAGTGCAGCCAGCTACGAATAGCCCCACTGAAAAAGAAAGGGAAAAAAAAAGTTCCAACCCTTCTGTTTCTGCATGTCACAGCCCTAGCGGCTGTTAGGATTATTTTGATTATTCAGAGTGCTTTCTCCTCTCATAATAATAGCTTCATCTTTTACTAGGTAAACCAAGAAGGAAGATGAGGGATTCTGTTAGTCTGGGGTTTATGGCTCCAATGGATTTAAACACATGAAAACCATCTGCAGCAGCCCCCAGGAAGGAACTATTAGACACCCAGAGCAGGAGACAAACCATTAGGGGTGGATTTTTCTGCAAAGCTGTGCCTCCTCCTGACCTCTACCTTCAACCTTTCTGCAATGTTTATTACCAAGTTAATAAGACCACCTCTAAAGGTGCACATTTCTGCAGTATCTGCCCGCATGTTCACACTTGTCATCCAGCAGAATTCCCTTTTCCCGGGATCTCAAAGCTCCAGAGATACAAAAGGGAGGCCTGCTGGAAGAACTGAGAGGGACACATGTTCAGCCTCGACATTGCTACTTAGCCCAGAGGCCATATGGCTCTCAGTTGCCTCTGTGTAATTTTAGGTGGCAATTTATCACAACGTCAGGTGATATCTCAATGCCATTTCATCTCAGGGCTTCCCCCACCGTTCACATCAGGGACAGGAACCATTTTTCACCCAAGGTGTATACAGTATAAATAGCAAGATGTATATGCATCTGGGTATAGAGATGTTAAATTGTGCTGGGGAACTGGCTTGACAGTACAGCACAAATGTTTTCTGGAAATGGTTCTGGCCTTTAAGCATCCTCCTAACAACTTTGAGGCTAATCCTAAACAGCCTCTGGAGAAGCAAGTGAGGGCAACTACAATGGCAACGCCGTCCCTTCCAAAGGCACCCCACTTTATGGAGAAAAACTCCTGGCATGTCCACTCTTTTAGCTCTTGTGCAGATTTCTTGGAAGACTGGTTGGCTAGGCTCTCAACTAGCAGTAACCTCAATATACCCAAACACCTAATTCATCTCTAGTTTCAACCTTACTTTCTATCTTCATGAAATTCCAGAAACATTTTACACTATGTATGCAACATCCACCCAACTTTCTATCCTTGAAGTTCTGCCAGATGACTGGATAGAAATTTCTGACTACTTGAAGTAAGAATCTGTATCACACTTTTCCCATATTTGATGACATTTCTTACATCATGTATTTGAAAAAGCACATAATATAATATCCCATGTCTCTGGACAGTGCACTGACCTCTGTAAAACAACTTACCAGAGAGTAAGTTTCTTTTAAAACCCACCAGTTTTCTGGTGCCTTCAAGGCAAAAGATGCAGGCATCCCCATTCTCCAGGTAGCAAGAGGAAATTGTCTTTATAGATTTATTGAGGGCATAAATACACCTTTGCTAACCAATCACTTCCATTCATTCCACTGGCAACATGTTGCTCCTCCAGCTATTAACAACCCCCCCTGTGCCCCATACCAGGAAAAAAAATGCTGACCATGCTCGAATAAGTGAGGCAATACATTGTCCAAGCATGTAAATACATTAAGTGACAACATAATTAATCCTTAGTACATAATCAATGAGGAACAGTAAGGTCTTGTGAAAAATTGAAGACATCAGAATAAGACTGAATTTTCTCTGAGCTAAAATGTGGAGTCACTAGTCAATGAATCCTCCCTCAGGAGACTGTTACAAATACAAAGAACCAGCTCAAGGACAGCGAGAGTTGTAAATTGAAAGCTATAAAAAAATAATAATATAACGATTGTGCCAGCCTGTTTATAATTTATAGGTTGGAGTTACAGGTGAAAAATAGGGGTTAGCAGCCTGTTATAATCTGAACTTGAGTCAGTAAAGCACTGCAGAACCACTAAATCACCGCTCCTCTCATTGCGTGGCCTTAAAAACCAGAGTAAAACGGTATCGGACAAAGCCTCTTCTTTTAGGGTTTGAAGCTGGGCACCAATCTGTTCAAAGTTAGAGCGCTACCAGGGAGTCCAGCAAAGGGAAGCTCTTCATTTCTGTTATAGTTTTTTTTTCTTTCCATTGGGCACTTGCCGTAAAAGTACAAAAAGTGCAGGGGTCTTTTTGTCATAATTGAGGCAGGCAAGAATCTAAGACTTCCATCCCACATTAAATGTTGGCTTTCTCAAATCTAATTCCATTTTGATAATCTAATTCAAGGCCCTGGAAAAAGTTTGAGTATGCATTTTAATAGACTGAAAACGGAGCCTTGAACCCTCTGCAGTGCTGAATGACTCCAAGTTTCCAATTCCCTTCTCCCGGGGGGTGTTGAGGTCAGAGTTTACTGCAGAGCAACCTGGAGTCTGGCAGACTCTGTCCTTTGCCAGCAGGGAGGCTGCCCCAGCACGCTCTGCTGGGACCGAGTGGCTGCTCCAGAAGGATTTTTATCAAGGTTTCAGGCTGCTCCTCGCAAGTGACTCCCCCTCAGAGAAAAGGGAATTAAAGGGAGCACCTCTGCGTGCATTTGCTAATATCCTCACACAGCAGTACACTGCTCAGACTTTTTTTTCTTCCAGTCATTCATCTTTCCAAGTTTGCCATGCCTCCCAGGAACGGAGCACTCATTACTGCCAAGCAGTCTCCTTACATCCTTTAGGATGCGTAGGAAGCTACTGGAGCACGGTGTGTAAAAGATGTCCCTACACCTATTCAGACTTTCCCTTAAAGACAAAGTACAGCTGACAATACTTCAAAACTTACAAGCAACTTCCAAGACACGGCTTGTTCAGCTGACACAATCACCAGTTCAGCTGCAACTCACGTGCTGCCCTTGCAGCCGAGCTGTCGTATTCCTCAGCCGGCAGGATCGGCATTGAGCCTCAGCTCTGAAATACCAAGAGGCACTCGGCACTCTTGGCCGTGAAAGGACACGAAAAACTTCTGAAAGAATTACTTGTCCATACGCTCTATCTTTCCTTTAAATCCAACAACTTTCTATGTGCATTTTTTCACTGTTGAATATGCCCACAGAGGATAGTTGCAGCATTAATGGTAACTAAATTTACTATTAAAAAACCCAAATAAATCTGGAAACTCAAGGAGATCAATGTCATGGTTTAACCCCGGGAGGCAACTAAGCATCATGCAGCCATTTGCTCACTTCACCACCATCCCTCTAAGATGGGAAAAGGATCAAAAAAAAAAAGTAGTCAAACTCACAGGCTAAGATAAGAACAGTTTAAGAACTAAAGGAAATGTAATAATACAGTGGGAATAATAATAAATACAATAATAGCAATACTAATGAAAAGGAAGAAAAAATACAGAGAGAAGGAAAACCCAAGGAAGACAAGTGATGTGATAAACAATGTGATTGTTCACCACCCGCTGACCGGTGCCCCAGCAGTGCTCTTCTTCCCATGGACAGCAACCCCCAGTTTCTATACTGGGCAAGACATTTTAGGGTATGGAATATTCCTTTGGCTACTGCAGGTGAGATGTCCTGGCCGTGCCTTCGCTGGCAGAGCACGGGACACTGAAAAAACCTTTACTTCAGGTGAGTGCCAGCTAGAAACAACTAAGTTATCAGCAGGATTCCCAGACTGACTCCAGAACACAGCACTGCACCAGCACTAGGAAGAAAATTAACTCTGTCCCAGTCCAAACCAGGACGAAGCAGTCAAACCGGTGGCCACTAAGACTGCAGCCAACTTTTTCAAGTGAACAAGTCCAGGGGCATGTTTTTCTTTCAACATTTAGAGCCCTTTCTTTGCAACAAGCCTAACAAACACACTAGCACTTCGTGACAGACAGAAAACCTACCAGGCAAACTCACACGCTGTACCTTTGTGGCATCCTGACAGCACTTTGACTTTCTCTGTTCCTAAGTAAACACAAATAGTAGTCCTCAGTTCTCACACTGTTCAGTAAAACCATTTCTCCCAGACTCAGCTATCCACCAGTCAGTGAAACCTCTAGACGGTGTTAAACACTTCTTCTGATCCATCCCAGGTCCCAGGATATTGCGAGAGAGAAATCGGGCAGAGTGAGGCGGTGATGTATCTGTAGACAGAAGCTGAACACTGATTTACCCCGCCACCTTTAAAGAAACACCATCTCACACAGAGACTTGTCCACGGCATCAAAGGGCTTTTAGCATCTTGGAAAACTTGGTATTGGAAGAAATGTGTATTCATGTGCTGAATAACTTCAGACCTTCTCAAGACAAAGATTATCTGCCCATAGCTTCAGCTTAGGGAAGGGAAGGTTGAAAATGAGAGCTATAGGATAACAGTAAAGTTTACAGCTGCCAAACAGATAGAATGCTTCCCTTATTCCAGAGTAAATAAACACAACAGAGTAAAACACAACACAAAACCAACCAAACCCAAAACAAACAAACAAAAACCCAAAGCAAAACCAACCAAACCAAAACAAACAAGGAAACGCCAAACAATCAAAAAACCCCACCAAAACCAACCCCAACAAACCACCCAAACGAAAAACACAGAGGCCCCACTTTAAGGTATTTTTGTTTTAGGACTTTGATTCACTGATGAATTTTCAGCAATCCAGCATCTGAGAAGAGCCCTGCAGGAGAGAGAGAGAGGGAGCCAGAAAGAAATCCTCCCAGTCCACTTCGGCACCGGGCTCATCCTCTCTATTGCAGCGTGCTGTAATCAAAGTGAACTGCTCTGCTGGAAAGGGCGATGCATTTAAAAACTACTTCAGTGGTTTACATCAAGCTGTAAACTGGGTTTAAGACAGCTAACCTAGGATGAGAGCAGCACAGAGGTCAGCTCACGCTGAAAAGCCCACACTGGAAGCAGCTGCAGTTTAGAGATTCCTGCCAGCAAGACAGCATAAAGCTTCCCCAACCGCAGCTGCAGACGTGCAGAAAGCCTTCGAAGTACCTCAGGAAGGAAAGCTGAAGTTGAGTACAAGTCTGTGAGGAAGACATTTTTTTGAGCAGCCTGCTTTTATCTCCAGGGAATTTAGCATTTCTGTAGACCACAGCTATTGCAGGGTCAGCTCGGGGAGAAAGGTCTAAGCCCTCTCAGCTCTCCCCGGCAGAAGGAGAGCTCGCTTAGGAAACTGAAACACAGCGAGTGCGGAAGGTAGGGCTAAGTGTCACCTGAACCCCCTGATACGTGTCAGGTAATAAATTACCTGGAACATTATCCACAAGCTTCCATATCTGAATGGATTCGCTGTACATCAAATGGTGAAGGCAAATCCAGCTCTGACCCAAGCAGGGAGAAAAGAATAAGCCCATGCAAAATCCTAAGTGTGCTTTACGCTCTAATGGACAAACTCTTGGGAGAAAAACTGCATGTGGTGTGGTGGTTTGGCTTTTTTTCCTTTACTTTGTGAAAATAATGGATGTGAAGTACTTATTTCACTTGACATATTATTAAGCAAACAGAAGTGCTTTATTTCCAAGCTGTCTTTGTTTATTTGGCTATTTCAAACTTTATTTTTGAAGCTATCACTGCTTCTTTACATGTTTTCAGCTTGGGTAGCTGCAACTAAGGAATATCTTAAGACCCCCTTGTTTGAAGACATGGCCCGAAAGGGAACTAGATTCAAGGAAGAAATGCTGTGTCTCTCAGAAGTGGGAATGAGGGTGTACTACATGGAGCTGCTCCATCACAACCTTGAAACCTTTCAGAATTCAAATTCAAGCCCCACAGATGCCTGGGAGCTTCACCTTCTCAACAGGTTTCAGGCTTCTAATAGGCAACTCTTGCCCTCATGCCAGAGCCAAACCCACAGATAAGCTTTAGCAACAGAAATCCACAGACTTGGTCCAATTCAGGATAAATTGCATCGTCTGAGGGATCTGGTGTATCCGGAGCAGACCGTTTCATTTCCCACAATAGAAAGGTAGATATTTTGACCCCTATGTCCATCTGGATGTGACTTTGCCTTGGTCTGTACTGGCATTTGTCCAACCAAGGGAAGTGGCAAGTGCTTTCTGCAGAAAAGCTTTCACTAGGTCAGCCCTGACAAACTAATAATGGACAGTTCTAGTGTAGGACAAATGGGAAATACACTCTCAAGCTTGTTTGACTTCAGTTCAATCATCTCCTTAGTGAATTTCCTAAATTTGTGTGGGTTTTTTTTTTTTCCTGATCTCATTACAGGTTCTTGAAAACAGGAAATTGCCTCCATCCTACGAGATCAATTTGCTTGCATATAGCACGATGCCTTGCTGTGATTGCCATTGTAGAAATAAGCACGAGATGAGAAAGATTTTTCTTTTGCCAACAGATCTGCCTAGAGCACGTGGCCTTCGAACAAGAGAGTCATAATGTGCACATACCTGAGGCTCTCAGTGTGAGCTAACTAGGATCAAAACCTAATTGCTGTGCCAGTGAGTGGGACATGGGGGTGGAAAGCGAGTCCTGGCCACAGCAGTGCCACTACAGATCACCTCGAGAGAAGTCAGGACTGGGAGGGGGCTGTTCCCTGTTATCCCTGTACTTGTCCATAGCTCATCTGGGGTAAATTAGCCTTGATACCGCCAGGATTCCTTTGTCCCGTTCCCTCTCTGCTACTTGCGAGTCCCTCAGAGAGGAAGTCTTGGGAAATCCAGCCGAAGGATTTAGAGCATTCCTTATGATGAAACCCCACTGATGGAGGAGCTCGAAGCCAGAGAATAGACATGAGCAACCCTGAAGCCTTACAGATAAAGGAGTGTGCTAATGCCATCAGCTCTGCAGCTGTCTCGGGGGTTTTCTAGAGGTGTGGAGGAAAAAATGGCCTTCTCTTTTATTTATTTATTTGAATCCATTAATTTGTTTTTAATAAAATAACAAAAAAAACCCTCTTAGAATCATAGAATGTTCTAGGCTGGAGGGACCTCTAGAGGTCATCTGGTCCAACCTCCCTGCACAAGCAGGGACATCTCTTTCTAGGTCTTGTTCTTAGCCAATCTAAAATGAATTTTGGGGGTAGATTTTCAGCAAATGGTTGAGAATCTTGAAATACTGTATTAAAAATGAAAGACCTATAAAGGGACCTATGTAATATCCATAATAATGTCATCACATTCATTGAAAATCTTTATTTTTTTAATGAACCTGAAGCTACTCAACCAATTCAGCTTGCATTTACTAATAATTTAATCTGGAATGCATTTTTAATAAAATAGCTGCTCTACCAAGACAGCCCCCTTGCTATCTGAATTAGGGAAGAAATCTCCTCCCTCCTTTCATGGAATGAATAACATTTCTTTCCATGAAACTATTGTTTACTTCCCATATAGATCTGAAAACCTTCTATCCACACCGTACTTCCCCTCTAAAGGGGCTTGGGTCAAACCCTACTTCTTATAAATATATAGATGCATACATAAAGAAGTTTCCTGTTAAAAACAGTTGCCATGCGTTTTGCATTTCTCAGTCAATTTTAATTTAGTCCAAAGTTTGCTATTTTGGTTCAAGAAGAGTCTGGAAGAATATATAAATGCAAAATACTGATGGAGATCTCTGCCCATTGCCTGTATGTCTATACCCACTGCCCGTGCTCTTGGCTCTAGGATGTGCTCTCCTTGTCTGAGCACCCATCATCCTGCTTTTTTCACTGAGCTTTACCTATAAAACCTAACCACAGAAGAACAAAATACAGAACCCTACCAAAATAAGCCAGTTGCAAGAGGCCAGCTGCATTTTCTCTCTGGTGCAAACAATTCAGGGCTTGCTCTTCTGTGCATTCAGCAAGAAGGCTCCTTCCACCATCTGTCCTTCTTGTGACTTGCTATCAGCTGGCCCAGAGGGAAGGATGAAAATGGTAGGGAAGGTGCCTCGATAAACAGAGCTCGAGGCCGTGCCTTTCAAAGCTGCATGCAAGGCTTGCCCACCTTCCTTCTCCAGGCAGATTTGCAATTCCACTCTTGTGCTTTGTAAGAACACATTGCTTTAAAGGAACACATTGCTTTGCAACCCCCAAAGCTTTCAGGCTCTGAAAACAGAGCCTACCTTCCTTCTTGGCCACTTGTCAACATTGCAGAGCCACATTAGGTACAACTGGCTGCCTATGGTTTCTCTTGTGTCTGAGCAAGGGTTCCATGCATATCAAACAGCATAATTTGGCTTTGTGGACTGAGAATCTCTTAATAATTAAACTGACACCCAGACACAGGTCTCCATACTCAGTACCACGGAGTGGAAGCAGAAGGAAAACATCAAGGAGGCTACACCTACACGTCCCCTCACTTCACAGGGTGCTTTCTGGATAGACACAGTTTTCTTGCAGCTGAAAGGGAAGAAATGTCAACCAAATATAGTTTCAATTCCACTTTTGTTGGTTGCATGCTTGTGAGAATAAGAAACAAAAAGGAATGGATGCTGTGGTAACTTCTAAAGCAGACAACATCACTTCCGACAGGGAACAGTTAATTGGTACCACAGAATGTGCCTGAAATATTGATTTAGTTTGTGTGGATAGGGAAGCAAGTCCCAACATACTTTCATCTCTTCTTAAATATAAATGAAAAAACAATACATTTACTATAAGGTCACAGTGGGAACAAAGAGCATCAGCTGAAGCGTACACAGCTTGTGATTTATATTCAGAACCCACAGGCAGCAAGAAAAGACAGACTGATAGCATCATCTTACAGTCAGCCTGTGGATCATGGCGTGTATCCGAGAACGCCGGCAGAGTCTGTGGCCCTTTCTTTCCCTGTGTTCTGCAAACAAGTCTTACTCCCCAATCAAACACTTGCCTTTCCTGTCCTTCAGTGCACGGAGCCCTGTAGAATACTAGCTCATGTATGCGTTAGAAGTTTGCAGGCACACAGTGATCACATTCTTGGGTGTCTTTGCAATATCAGTAAAAAACAAAACAAAACAAAACAGTAAAGCCTGTAGAAAAGAAGGTGCACACGGCCATGGAAGTTCTCCAGGAGCCAGACACGGCCCTGTAATCACTCTAAAGCACATGGGGAGATAATTGAGAGTTTAACTGCTTGTTCAGAACTTGGGGAGGGGGAAGGATGCAAACCTGAAACGGCTGGTGACAAGACTGAAGAATATTTTCACATACTGCAGTGACTGAGTTCATCTGATAGGTAACTCCAGGAGCTCTGGGGATACTCCGAGGGCTCAGCCAACACCATTTCAGCAAGGTTGCTTGTTGCCTCTCCATCTGCTTCACAAGGGACTCTTGGCAAGCTTAACTCTATTTCCAGTTGCTAGCGAGACGCTTTCTGCCTCCGGATGAAAATAACACTGTTCTTTCCCTTCAATAGGTACCATCCTAACTTAATTCCTAACTGATTTTCACTGCTGAGGTTGCGTTCGGAAACTGAATTCACAAGTTTGCTCACAAAAGCCACCTAGCAGGTTACAAGACAAATAAGGAAATGAAAAATACCAAAAAAAAAGTTCAGAACAAATTAACTTCAAAATAGGGTTGTTCTGGCTTTGCTGCTTTGCTGGTTTGGTTTTGGTTTTTTTTTCATTAAAGAAGCCAACGGCAAACAATTTATCTGACACATATTTTCACTTGGCTCACAGAATATCCTGGAGTACTTTGTTACAACCTCAGGTATATTCCTTTTTGAAGCAGCTTCCCTGAAAACTAATGACAGATTTTGAACTTTCTTGGGATGTGGAATACTCCAGAGCTAGAGAGCTGCACAGCAGAACAGCAACGAAGAACAGCAGTTCTGGCACGAACATCTTCAAGACTAAATTTAATATTAAGCTTCTGTGAGTGTACCCTCATAAAACTTTGAAGTGTATTCCTTTCCCTTCTCTCCCCTGAGGAGCTGTCTAGCAGAACAGAACCATGTGAATGATCATGAAAAGGAGGAGCATGAGAGAAGCAAATTAACTCAATGTAGCTCTTTGAAATAAAAAGAGAAGCTTTTGGCAAAGTCTGGACTTAGGCTATGACACTGCAGATTTACAGGATGGTAAAGAGCAGAAATTCAGCTACTCTCTAATGTGCTGAGTAGAATATCTACATGCTCATCATCCAACAAGCTGAAGTAAAGATAATCTTGCTTGCTCAGCCACTGTTGACATTTACAGTTTCTAGGAGTAAAGTTCAAGTGGCAGAAAGCCTACTACTGCGTCCCTTTGTTAGCGGTCTGTCTTTGCCTCACAGCATCAGGCTGAGAATTCTTTGGTCAGCAATGCTGACCTCACAGCTCCCTGCTCCTCAGATGGCCTTGGCAGCACCTACTGCAGAAAATGAGGACCCAGAGAGGAAAAAACCCAGAGCATCGTTTAAGCTGGGTACAGATAAATAATCCACCATCTGCTTCCTGCATGTCCACGCTCCCATGCTGGTCTCAAGTGTCTCAGATGGTGGCTCTACCTGCTGTTTGTCACTTCTACCAGGCAGGACTCAGTGTGCTCCAGAATAAGGGGGGCACACACTCCCTTTTTTAGCCCCTCTTCATGTGCATTGCAACACAGACTTCCAGTGCAAATCCATTCCAAAGGAAACATCAGTCACATCATACATCGGCAGAGCAGCCTCTGAAGAGCTCCTCGGAATCGGGAACAGTTTGCTCTCCTAGGATGTGGAAACCTTCATTATAAACACAGAACAAACTTCATTTAGTGACACCTAAATTTGCCTCAGGTCCACCATATGTGCAATAGCATTTGCAGATAACAGAGGCACAGGCCACCAGTAATTAAAAGCACATTGATTTTCCTCTGCATCGCAGTGGTGATATGAGTGATGTTAGCATTCTCGGGATGGAATGGAAAATGCTAAGTGGCTGTGTGAATAAGATACTTTCATTCTCTGCAAGATACCATCAGAAATTGCAACAAAAACATTTCAAATCAGTCTGGTGAAATAGATTTTTTTTTTTGAGCTTTGACTGACATATTCCAAGAGTTCAACCCAATAAATGCAAAAAAAAAATAACACTCTGCTGAGCCACTGCAAAAATCTAGGATGTCTCAGTACACTCGGGACAGAAATATGCACAAAGAACACTCAAGCTGTGATTTCAGGGAAAAAAAATAAGCAGGGTAATCTCTCCTTTCCTTCCTCATCACTTCATAAAGTGCCACCAGTTGTCCGTGTGCCTGCAGTGTCCATGCCACTTAGCTGGCCAGTCAAAACGGTCCACAAAGCCCACCACCAACTCCATTAAATTCCCCAGGATACTGCTGCAGGAAAGAAGTGTTTCTGGTGGCTCTTGAGTTGCTGCAGCATTCTTCAGATCTGCCAGAGGCATGACAAATTTGCAAGTCAACGTGTTTTAAGATGGATTACCCTTTTCAGAAAATGTCTGCGGGGATGGTTGGGGAAAAAAAATCCTTTCAAAATCTTGTCCTGGTTTGCATTTCACACTAAACGTGAGAAGAAATATTCAGAGAGGATTCCTGCCTTTGTGGCTAATGGGGGTGAAGGCATGACTTAAATTCATGTCACATTTATAAGAAGGGTTAACTAGTCTTCTAATTTGTTTTGATATTCCACATATATACACGTCCCCACATACATAGACTCACACATTGCAAAGCTGAGGGAGATAAACCTGCAATAGCTGTTTGTCCACCTTCAGAATGATAATGTGAGGAGAATTTTACCGAGTTCTGCATCACTGCAAACCCCATATATTTCATAAAGATAATTAACCACTGAAGAAAGCTCCCAGCAATTTAACAGATACAAGCAAAAAAAGTAATGCCTTGGAGGCATATCAAATATTGGAGGAGAGCTTAACTACTGAATTATCCACTAACCTTCTCTTCCAGCTCTGCCTTGGGGATACTACAAAAGAGGTTTCAAGAATGAGATGGAAGGACCTGAAGGAAAAAACCACAGTAGAAACTTTTAAGGAGGGGCCTAGATCTTGACCTTATCTAAATTAGCTTGGACTTGCATAAGATGGGAAAAGGTTGATGGGGCAGGGGGGGGTGAGAAAGATGATAACGATCAAGTGTCTTGACTTGCAGCCAGGCAATAAATCACTTTTAGTGGACATGCCATGAACGACAACAGAGAGGCTTGGCACTGAGATTGAGTCACTGCAGACATTGTGTCTTCTGAGTCATCCGAGGGAAAAAAAAAAAATCACCTTGTACAGGCACCGTCCTCTTCATTTGCAGAAATTTAAATAAGCATCTTTCTCAGCTTTCAGTTACAAAGGAAAAATACAAGCCCTGGCCCTTCTGGATAGTGATAGAGACAGTAAATCATCTCTCCAGTTGAACATTTTTCCCTCACTATTTCCTTCAGAGAACACACTTGAGCACGTGTTAAAAACCCATCTATCGACATCTATCGATTCTCCCCGTGATCCCAGAGGAGCCCACAGCCCAGCTGAAGGAGAGGAGTGAGTTACTCACACACTTCTCCTGGGTGCAAGAGGCAGGTGTCCCACCCCTTCCAGGGGCAGCTGTTGTCCCTGCCCGTGCTAAGCATCGAGGCATCCTGCAGCTGAGCAGCTGTTGAGCAGCTGTTGGGTGCTAACAGCAGAAGGGGGACAGTACCTGCGGGCAGCCTGCTGCCACAGTACCGCAGGGTGTGCAGAAAGGGGCAGCAGAGTGACTCTGAGGACAGCTCCTGTGGCCAGCCATACCCTGGTGGCCACCGAGAACCGTATCTGGGAAGCTTTGTTCTTGAAGTTCTTGTTCCCTTTCTTTTCTCAACAAAGGAAAAGCTTAACTTAAAAAGAAAAAACAAAGAGCCATTCATTTGAGTGACCTTGTTCCCACAAGCCAGTTCTTTTAAACATGGATTTTAAGTCTAATTGTAAACTCCCTAGAAGTAATCTCCTGCTGCTGCCCTCTCCTGCTTTTCCTACTCTCTTGGTGCCACGGGAGAGGAGGCAGCAGCCTGATTAAGATCACTCCGCTGCTGCCAACTTCAAAAAGCACCAAACAAAAATATTTCAAATAAAGCCCGACTCTGTGCACACAGCTTCAGCAGAGCTGAATATGCCTTCTGAAGGCTCTTAAAATTTGTATGACATGCTTTACAAGTGTTAACTGCTTAGTTGTTACACTCCACGGGAGGCAAAGGCCTAAAGGATTCATAGATGAATTCACTTAATATTTTAGTTTTTTGAGAAGGATGAGGAGGATAAAGGTTTAGAGCTTGCAAGAATGAGAACGAGAGACCAGTGGCCCTCAGTCTACTGAATCGCCTACAAGGGACACCACGTGGGATGTCAGCTCTGAGAGGGGAGTGTTTAGAGACACCCATCTCCTTCTCGGAGGTCTCTGCTAGTGCAAGCAGTGTTTGCTTCAGCACATCCACTACAGGGAAGTTTTCTGCGCCTTCTTATTTTAGTGGTCTTAAAAGTTTTCTTTTTCAGGCTTGCAAATCGAGTTGTACTCGCAAAAAATTCTCAAAGCATCCAAGAGTCATGTCACAGTCTAAAGAAAACTTCTACCTCAGAGATGGCGTGACCAAGTTTTCTCTGGAGTTCAGGCCTTTCTCTTTTCCACGGTACGTTCAGTACATTTGAACCTTTGCCTCACCTCGTTAATTAGTTCAGTTCTCCAGACACACTGAAAACTCCATCCTCTTCCCAGGTAGCCAGCCTCCAAGAAAACAAAGGACAAGTTCAAGCCCTTCTTTCAGGTTCTTTCTTAAAGGTCTGTCAATCTTCTCCTTGTGAGGCAAATCATGGAGTCTTGAGGGACTTCAATACCTACCCTTTTGTGTCAATCTGCTAAACATCTCATCTATCTTTCATCTATTCCCCTTTCATTTAACTCTCTGTTCGCCTCGTACTCCTGCCCATACTCTAGTATCTCTACATTAAATTCTTTAATTTATTCCTCACATAATCTCCAGCTCTCCTTCCTGCACTTGGATTGTCTCAGCCTCTTGACTGCCAGACTGTTCCCGCAGGTGCTATGGCCAAAGTCCTCAGCCCAAGGCTCTCCAGCCTCATTTCACCATGGAGATCCAACAGCCAGCTATCCTCTCTTCAAAAGCTTGCTCCAATCCTCTTTCATCTACCCAAAGACATTCACATCTCTCGTGCCCCGCTGCACACCTTCCACTGGCTGGGGTCTTGCTCCTGCAGAAACAAGTCTTCTGTTACCTGAAGCTCTCTTGAAAGGACAGGGACACTCTCCTCCCTGCTTCCCCATACAGAAACACTGCTGTATGTACCACATGCCAACCTCGCTGCCACTACTTTTTTACTCCCTACACCTTGCCATCCAAAGCCTTTCAAAGCCCTTCATAAGCCTTCAGTATTCAGTGCACTGGAGACTTGAGACATCTCTAAGAAAATGACTTGTCCAAGAAAGCTGCTGAGAAGATGAGTCAAAGGCAGCATCCTTTATCTAGATTGCCCCATCTCCAGAAAGTTTTCAGACCTTTGCTCTTGAGCTCTGCTTTCAACAAAGCTGGGGGGAAGTCTTAAGTTGATTATTATACTCAATTATTATACTAAATGATTATTATACTAAATGATTATTAGTGGCATTCGTTTTCAGTACAGTGGCACGGTACCTTACAAGCCGTGTGCTACAATTCCGCTTCTTTACCTCTCAAACTTTTAAACACAGTTCTCAGGAAAGAAAAATTCCACGTCAAGAACAGATTGCACAGATCCAACTGTAATTACTCACACGGCAGCTACACAGTCCAATCAAATCCTGAATACCTGGAGTTTTTCAAGTTTTTAGATCTTCATTTCACAATTATGATCATCCCCTGCTGTACGCGTATTTTCTACGCTTGCACGATGGAAAAGGTGTCACCAGTGGAGTAAGGAGTTTGCAGGAGATTTTTGTACAGTCCTATTAATAATATAAAATCAGACCAAACCACAAAGTAATTTTGTTGACTCATGGGACATTAAACATGCTTTATTTAAAGCCTTGTTATTTTTTATTTCTGAGTTCTCCTTGACATCATTTTTATTGTCTGATTCAGACTAATTCAACATAAGGTAGTTTCCCAGCTGAGAAGCCATTACCAACTCAAACATCAAATTGACTTTCCTTCCAATAGGCAAGAAAGTGAACTTAGCTTGTTAAACTTTCTTTAAATTAGAAATATTTTATAACCTATCAAGAACAGCTCTGCCTTGAACACATTAAATTCTTTTACTGCTGTCAAACTCCGATGGTATACTGAAGATGTATTTCAGGTTCAGGTCACAGCAGAGCTAGCTGCTAGATTTTCTGACTATACCTATGGGCCAAATGTACGCCCGTGCGTTGTCCGAAATACTCTTGATAGAAACCATTTCTTTGACCCAAAATGGAATTGCAGAGGGAGAGACAAGAGGAGCGAAACCTCGCTCCACAATGAGAGTCCAATGCTATAGTAAGTCTTGCCTGTCCCTCTGCCCAGCTTAGTCCACCGAGTACCAGCCTCATTTCAGTACAATACTGGAGGTCTGATCAAGCAGGTCAACACCATCCCTGTATCCCCAGTTTCACCCAAAGATCAATTCTTCACGGAAATCAGAAAACTCTGTTTCCATATCCATAGCATGGCTACAATGGAGAGAGGAGGATAGCAAGAAAGCATTCGTCTGAGACCACTCAGCCAGCAAGTTCTATGACTTACTAATTATCCCCCTGCACCTTATGCTCCTTTCTTTCCTTCTTGCCACCAAGGAAGCGCTCTGGAGACTACCTGCACATTCAACCGATTGAAAGCTGTCAGCACCCAGGGTAGTGACCCTCATTTTGATGAGAGGCAGGTGAGTATGGCAACTGCAAACACTTATCACTTCTCTTAATGAGGCAATTTGTTATTTCAGAGAAATACACAACACAGGCAGGAGGGTCAGAAATGAACTAAGCATTGCAAAGACAGCTTGGATCAAGATGCTCCCTTAGCGGTCTGTTACCCTTTTAGTGCATTCTGGAAGTGAGAGGAGAGGAAGAGGGATCCTTCAGCCTAACCTTCCAAGTCCTTCAGTCCAAACCTGCAGCACTGATGCTCTAAGGTGCAACTAAATTTTACAATCCTGGCTGCAGCACCAAAACACAGCGAGAACGGGGCAGCCTTACGTGGGCAAACGTCCTCCTGCTGTAACCAGGGAGCTACCCACGCTGATGAAGGGCTGTCAGATGCCTCATACAAAACCCAACCACCTGAAATTTTAACATGCTTGTGATAATTCACCAAAGCCAAAATCTGCTAAGAATTTGGCCAAAGATATGTAATCACTAAGTCCTTTTTTGTTTGTTTTCCGTAGCTTACCACAGCTGCACACTCTAGGATGAAAATATTCCTAAATTTTCCATGGATAATCCTTCTCATCTACTTTCTGGATACAAGTACTTAACATGCAAAGTTTTCCTCATTAGATTATTGCAGATAAATAAACTATCTGCAAAAAAAAACCCATTCACTCGTAAAAATCCAACATACATTTGGAACGTGGCAACAAAATGAGGTTTTATTTCCCTGGGTGTTCCTATGTTGGCTGGGGGGTTGGTCTCTATCTTCTCCAGAAGTCCTTTTTCATATCTTACCATTGTATGATTCTATTTTCTTCTGGGAAATGTTCATCTTTTCCTCAGAATCTCTGTATAATTGTATAGCACAGCTTGAGAAGAGTGCACATAAACAAAGACTACAGTGAAGTCCCGAGTACAGGGCTATCCTCACCTCCCACGGTGACAAACCCATGGCAAAAGATTCGTTCTAGATACAGCAAAGTAAGTTCATTTTGCTGTAGTCACATGCCAGAATGGCATTTGTGTGTGCATACTCACAAGTGCACGTACATATTCCAGGGTTAGCACAGGTTTATGCAGCAAAGAACACAAAAGGTCCTTGAAATTTGTCCAAACCTTACAGGTTTTCAAGGAATATTTAGAGGTGTCCAAGAACAAACGACCCAGGAGTGCTAATTGCTTTTTCTTTTCCTTTGCACTGATCGTCCAGTTTGACAATTTTATTGGCTAGTAGCTTTGCATGAATGGCCACTGGGTGCCACTGTTCTGCTGCACAGAAAAAGAGCTGAACCAACATTTTTGTTAGAGCAGGGAGTTTTTTATTATTTAAGAATGTGTGCTACTGCTCTATATACCCATCTTTCAGACAAGAAGGTGCTGCACACTTCATAGTGAGCTTTTTCACAGCAGAACAATAGGAAAAGTGGCACTAAAAACTGGAAAACCTGTTTAAACTCAACAGACAATGTAACCTTGAAGAAACTTCCTTATAACAGTAAATATTCTACTTAATAAAAGGCATAGAGTGGCTGAGAGACTGGGTATCCAGACTCAGGTTTGATATTAATTTGCTGAATGACCTTGTGGAACAACCTGGGGACTGTTTCTGCCCAGCTGTGCACAACTGCTTCTCCGGTACACAGACATGGGTGTCAGATGTTCAAAAATACATGGAAACCTAACCCAATACAGCTAATTGCTTTGGAGACTACAGAGCCTGTGTGCAGCTACAGCAACCGTGCACATGGAACTGGTACCTTTTTGAAATTTGAAAAGCATGTTCTTTGCTTCTCTCAGCCTTATTTTCTTGGGTTAGGAAATGGGGTTAAGAAGGAGAAAGTACTTCACGAGAAGAGGAACACTGCAGGGAGTCACCTTTATAGAAAGTGATAAGAACGCACATGTAAAAAGCAACCTCGTGAAGCTGAAGTCCAGCTGAAGCAAAACTTACAGGTTTCGAAGTAGACAACTGCACCTTGGCGTGGAAGAGGTCAGAGGGTGGTGTTGACTTGCTTTGAGCTGCCACTTTCCCCCCAAGTGATTGTAACAGCAGTAGCAGAAGCTGCCAATTGTTCCTAGTTACACTATAAACATATTTCAGGTCTAAATGAAGCTCCCTGTGGTCAGTGAAGGAGGATAAGTTCAAATGCTGCCACTCTGAAGCATTAAGTAGTAAACAAGAAGAAAAAATGGTGATTGAAAGACTGAGTTCCCAGAAGGTCCAGAAGATATATTTTTTAAATAGGAAAATAATCAGAAAGAAAGCAGCAGCCCTGCCTATACGGTAACACCTTTATGCCAAATCAGGAAGAAAGATCTTTCCAATTATGTAGGCAATTTAAAACTTTTAAAAATATATATAAATTAATGAGAAGCAAAGGGAGGTTTGTGAAGTTTGTTGCAGACCTGTCAGATTATCAAAGCACTTACCTTAAGGAACCTTTCTTAACCTTTCCAATATGATAACACTGCCCCAAAGCAGCCAGATAATTAGTTACTGTAGTACGCAGATGCACACTTGAAACATTTTCTGAAACACTAAATGACCTCAGAAAGCAAGACACTTTTCATAGCAGAGCTGGTGTAGTTTTCTTAATCCACCACGTAAGCCAAAACCCTGTCACATGCCTGCAGAAGAATTTTCAAGAAGTGGAACTGTCTTCCACTTTGGTTCATGATTTCTAGCCTCCTGTGTATGAGATGAAGCAGAACCTTCTTTATTTTACAAGTGATTTAGAACTCTTGAGTCCCTCTGAGATTTTGAAAAGGCATTTGGAATGACCACATTCATTAAGACTGAAGGATTTTTTTTTTAACATATCTTTCTTTCTTCATCCCAGACAATATTTCTGGGTCCTCACCTAAGAATAAGTTCGGTGGCATCATTTTTAGGGCTGTGAGATCCCCCGCTGTGCCGACCGTATGTTTAGAGGAAGAGTGTCCGTCCCGCTTCCTTTCAGTCTCTGGCAACTTCTAATCCTCTGCGCTTAAATTCCCTCACCCTCCCTCTGCAGCGCTCCCAGCCCTCACCAAGTTCAGCAATAAGAAAGCACAGCAGGGCAATAAATAGGCTGAATGGAGTCCTGAACTCCCCTGTAGGCAGCCAGGTGGGTAGCAAGAGAGGGAGACAGGAAGATGACAAGATTGTCTGCACTTCTTGCTTTTCATGTTTGGAGTTTAATAGGAGATAAAAATTGGTTTCTGTCTGGTGCTGCCTGCCTTCCCTCTCCTGAATTGACCAGCTCGACTAGCGCACAGTGAAAACTGTTCCACTTCAAGGAGCTGATGGGCGAAGGGCAGATGACAGCAGAGACAGATATGACCTTAGGGCACTTCCAGCTGTCCTTGCTATATTGACTGGTTTGGAAACAGCTGCTGCTTTGAGACAACAAAGATCGGGTTTAGGAAATCTAGTGAACACTCCTTGGCCTACATCATTTGGGTGCACCTGAAAAGGTAGAGGGGACAATCCAGCAATGACAAAAGGTTAAAGTGTAAAATCTCCAGCACACCTTCATATTCACATTGTATGCCTGGCCAGATCGGGGAACTGAAGTTGGCTGGGAACAGTAAGCAGGGAGAGTTTTAGGACCATTAAAAAACTGATTTACTTTGTGGTTTCCAAAGTGCTATTACCATGAGAGGGTCGGGGCTCTTTTCCAGTCAGCAAACAACACATAACAGTTCCATGGGTAAAAAGGCCATAAAGCCAGATACTCGTCTGAAACAAACTGTGCTGAGATTAAATGGCTTTTTAATTAATATTTAGATCTGCTTCCTGTACCCTTGTTGAGTGATCCTGCAGCACATCCTTACTTTTCAAGCAGGCAGAAGATACAGATCTACAGTAAGGGAACATTTCATGCTTTGGTGAAAACAGAGGCAAACATATGGGCTTCACTTCCCTAATTTCATTACAGTTCAGCTCTTCCCAGCGATAACTGTCTCTCCCATAATACTTCCAAATGCCCTGCAATACTCTAAGTGAATCTGGTAAGTAGCAAACCGCTGTGTTCTCCTGTTCATTAGCATGAGCTGTCTTGCTTCACTCGCCTATCACACGATGCGAGATGGCAGAATGCAGCGTTGCACGCTGTAACGACTCAGAACTGAATTTAAAAGGCCACGTGGTTTTTTTTATACTTAATTCCCAACAGCCTCGTTGTCTGCTGTCCATTACACAACCCAGGTAATTTAACAGCCCAGTTGCTCAAGAAGAAAGTGAAATGATGACTTTTTACAAGTTTAGATACTGGTCTTGTTGTTCATCTGGGTGTCTCTCTACATTTAGACATTCCTAAGGGCTTGTTTCTTTGGGGTTGGGTTTTTTTTTGTCTTTACCAACAACTAACACTCAAAGCTTTTATGAGCTTCTAATAAAATTTCATAAGAAATCTTCAACAGTTTGGAATCATTGAAATATCCAAGCTCACGAGTGTTGAACGCTGCCATAGCTCCATGAGAGCTGGAAATGAAATTCGGCCATGGATGCACAAGCGTGGAAACAAACCTTTCTCAAAAAGCTAAACAAAAACAAAGCATCTTTCCAATGCAAAGGTGATTAACCAGTTATTATTATTTAACATCACACCACCCTTTCCCTATTGTACACATGTCCATTTCCAAAACAGGCCCAGAGCCCGCAGGAGAATGTGGCCCTAGATATTCTCCCAAGACTATGGGGAGCAAATTCCAACTGGGGAGAAACCTCCTTACTGCTGGAGGGGAGGTTTCAGCCAGCACGCCTCGGCGCTGGGCTTACAGGCATCAGGAATGGCTCCCCATCCCTGCATCTCTTCTGTTCGTGCCCTAAGGAAGCACAAAGAACAGGAAAAGGAACCCAATCGAGTGGCAGTGCTTTTCCAGGCACGCAGCCTGGTTTACAGCATTTAGTCCTTGCCTTTTCCAAAGCAGACAGCTTTCTCATGACAGAGCAGGGCTTAGATGCAGAACATTCCTGGGGGAAGCCAGAAATAGTTCCTAGAAGGCAGAGTTTGCTCAACCTGAAGCTATACTTGTAGCAGAGGAGATGAGCCATTTTATCACTGTTTTACATACCCTGCCAGGCAGAGCGAGGCGAGGGCAGCGCTCTGATCTCACAATCCTTCTGAAGCAGTAAAGACTACCTCACTCTCTAGGTTGAACATGTGAAATATTTCTCGCCTAGAAACTCCAGCTATATACATACATATGGATCAGAATTAGGTAACATTAATATAGCTGATCTTTTCATCCCATTCCCCATTACTTGGGCCAATTATTTTATGTTAACACACTAAAGCCTGACTCTTGTCATCAAAAGACCCTAGAAGAGCTCAGAATTCTCTGCCACACTGGACAAATTGGGGACTTAGGGCACTAAGCACCGTGGCAAAGGGCTCTTGAGCAGCTCCGGTAGAAGAACTCGGATCTCCAGAGTCCTAGGGCAATCCTCCACCCACTGGGAGAGCAAAGGGGGAGTAAGGGAGGAAGGCTGACCCTCTCAGCCTCGCACCACGGCATGAAAGTGCCTCTGTCGCGGAGCAGCAGGTTTGAATATTAGTTTTACTTGGAGATTATCTCTTTCAAGACAGTTTCAGCTTTCCATTTCTGTTCGCTGTGCTTGTACATAATCTGGTGTCAGCCTGAGGGTGCTTAATAAATTTCATCTTTTTATCTCAGTTTTCTTCTCGCAGCAATTGTTTTATATTAAATGTAGTAATGTACGAAAGGTCAGGCAGGGCTGAACCTAATACGATTGTTTTCATAGCACGGTACTAAATGTAATAAGAAGCATCCAGGGAAATGACCTTTAGTCCTGTAAAATTTAAACACTTAAAATAAGGGTAATTTGGTGCCAGCCCAAACCTATTTTAGCTTGCCCTTTATTGAAAGGATACACCAAATTACATTGTGTGGCTGTTTGATCAGGTACAGATTAGAGGTCATCATAAGCTCTATAAATCACTGTGTTCCTGGATAGGAAAGGAGTAAACTTACAGAAAAAAAATTAAAATACAAATCAGAGTAATAATACCCTAACCATGAAATATCTTTGACCTTAAGCCCTGCACCTCTTTATTCCAATAGAAAACTCTTATTGAATCTAGGCGTGCAGGACAAGCCCGTGGCTGGCGATGATTATGAAGTAATATGTATTAGAAATACTTCCTAAAACCTGTAGCACATACAGAAGCTCTTTGTGTTAGGTGAGGCATAAACAGAATCTCTTTCTCTTCAAAAAGTCCTTTTACCTTCAGATAATAGTGCAATGTAGTTAGGTGGTTTTGCTCACACCTTACAGAAGCCTTTTCTGACACCTGACCGCTGCGAATGCCTGCACGGGCAGTACTGGAGATGTTCTGCCATGCTGTGAACACGTCCCAGATAGTAATGAATGTTTTACTTTTAATTGAAATATATATCCCTCACTTGTAAAATCCATAAATCACTCCCCACAGAAGAAGGAACATTACATGAGGAATTTGATACACTTCACACTAAAATAAATGCATCGACTATTAAAATAAATGTGTGTATTATAGGAAAAATTGATCAAAATCGGATACAATATTTCATTCACCAAATCAGACACATCCCTGTTGAATCACTGCTTATTCAATACAGAATGAGATGCATCATCTATCAAAATAGATATCTCCTACACTAAATCAAACCCACCATCTGATTCAAATATGTCTCCTACTGAATCAAAAATATCACCCAATACATCAGTTATACGGCACCAGATACATGGCATTTTAAAGAATTACTGAGCAGAACACCTCTAGATTTAACAAGGATAATGTTTAAACTAAAATGTATTTAGACCAAGAGCTCAGTGCTTTCGGGCTGTCTGGGGACTGGGACTGCTATTGTATTATTATTTCCCCGGAGCGTCCTTCGTTCAGGGCTCTGTTCTAGAAGGAGGTGCTCTCTCCACCTCAGTGGAAAAGGAGGCCTTCCATTGCACTCTCTTTGTCCCTCCAAACCTAGGACCAAGCTCTAAGCAGCCACCTGGTGTCCCCAGGTTAGCAGTCCCAGTTCCTCAAAGGGAAGTGCCAAGCCTTTTCTAATGGGTTCAGCACACCACAGTCCTTGTACCATTCAACACAGAGATGTAAATATTAGCGACAGCAACCCAAAGATCCTGGACGTGGACCATCCAACAACCAAACAACAGGATGACTTCCCTCAGTATTTTTCTATTATGGCCACATGCAGCACAAGGCCAAGTCCACGTTTTGCCTCACAGGACGTAGCTGGCCTCCAGAAGGCATTGCCACAGGGAGGAGGAGATGACAAATGGGCTGGAACAGCAGCCAGGAAAAGTTAGGGAAGAGGATTCCATCAAAGATTATCAAACACACCGATACCATTTCTGGCTTGGGAAGCTATTGAGACACCGACTCAGAGAAGCTGGGAGAGTAGCCTTTTGAACTTGATAGTCCCAGAGCACACTTTGACCAGTTGTGAACTTCTTCCTCGGCAACCAGCAGAGACAACCGTCAAAGATGTGACGCTGTGCCACAGCTCGGGACCTCGGGTAACCGGTTCCAGTCTGTGACACACTATATCCAATCTCACACCCTTTCCTGGAGCCAGGGTGTCCGAATCAAAGCCTGCTACAGCTAACTTCTTTCCTCTCAAGCCTCAGAATGATCCTTTCTGCAGAGCCGATGCCTAACTGAGCGCGTCTGGCATTTGGTACAGCACTGTGGGAGACAGCGGGAAGGGCGTTCTCCTTCCCCACCCTCGCCAGCGGCCGCAGCACACGCTGAGGAAGGCACGCCACTGGCTTGCAGGGGAGATATTCCACCAGCTTGACATGGCAAGAATCGAGTTCTCCTTATTTTAATGAGGGCTCTTGGGGTGCTCAATTTGACACCGGTGGGGATGAGTGACCTTGTGCCTCTCCTCTGAAAGGTAGTTTAATAAGCAACAAAAAAGGGATGAATTCTGAGCTAAGAAGGGAAGCTGACAGGACAGAGCCTGACAAAACGTCAGTTGTTGTGACAGTCAAAGGAAGAGGGCAGATTTGCATTCCACTCCCTGTTCCCTGGGAAGAGAATGGATCTCTCCATTTTCAGCAGTGCAGAGAAATGAGCGTGGAATATAACTCATGGTAAAACCAACCATATCTGAAATTGTAAGGACTGTCAGGATCAGATCAAGTCATCTACAGCAGCAGAATGTTTAAAAGACAGCCCATTTCACCCAGCCAGCCTGAATATTCTTACACGGGTGACAAAATGTTTCTGTTTTCATTGACACACTCCCAAATTTTGGCCTTAGCTTATAAGTTAGTCTATGGGCCCAGTCCTCTTGTACTGCACGCTGTTAAAAAGAACAACAAACCGCGCTTGTTCCTGATCTGCTGTTCCCTACTATCACACTGCTCTGTCAATAAAAGCATTGATTATAATTGCAGTTTTGCCCAACTTGGATTGATTAGGACGTAAAGCAACAAGAATTGTACAATTATGTCAAAATAAGCGCCTAATTACACGAGACACCAAGTTGACTCTGCTTGATATACTATTAGCAAGCAGAAGAAACCCATGTTGCACTTCACTTGCTAGGAATCCTGTGAAGTACAATTCTTCTCTGCACTTGGGTACTCTTCATAGGAAAATATCGAAAGAGGTTCACAAATTCAGGACAGATCTACCCAAAGGAAGAAGTACTTTAAAAAAATGATGCCACTACCAAACACGTCTTCCCTCTTCAATCCAATAGTGTTAATCTGAATACTCTCTGAGCATTTTGTTAATTAAGAATCCGAATGGCGTGAACAACCCCTAAAGACACAACCTTGCTGAGGTTGATGTTTGTCTTGGATGGGGATGGACACTGCTGGGCCTGGAGAGAACTCAGGCAGCAAAGTTGGCGCTGCTTTTTTCCACCTTCTCCAGTGGATACTGTCTTAGCTTGAGGTTGAAGGGGATAATAATTCCACCTTTCCAAAGGACAGGGCCAGTCTGGCTCTGATAGCAGGCGACAGATGCCACGGCCAAGAGCGCAATGGGAGAGCTGCTCTTTGGTGGGCAGACTTTCCAGTGGGGATTCTCCGCTCACTGCCACATGACAATCTACTTGAGTAGCTAGAAGAATTGAATTGCCAGAGTGACTAGGTTTAAGCTTATTTCATAAATTGCTTTGTGAAATGAGCTGGCAAAGATGAAAAATCAGATATAGGACATAAATTTATGTGGTAAGCACAGCTACATGAACTACATTCTTTTCCAGCACTTGCAGTTTCCATATGGCACACAGGGAGCTCCAAAACCAAAATGGTGTGTAGGACTACGCACAAACATTTCTTTGTGTCACCCTCTTTCAAAGAATATATTATCTTACCTTATATTCTACAACTTGTCATTTAAAGGAGCTTAAAGCCATTAAACACTGCTTTTGTTAATGGCATTTGCTAGAACTGACGGCACAAGGGGAAATACTCAAAAAGTAATAAACTGTTCTTTGAACACAAAGTTCTAAAATCGTGTCTGTAACATCCAGGATTTTGTTTCCACAGCCTAAATATAAAAAAAAACACCACACACAACAACTAAATGAATTAAAAAAAACCTGGTTTTATGGTATATCTTTAAGAATACATATGTTAATTTAAACCATATAAAAATAAAATACTAAAATCCCTGAATGTTTTTTAATTATGTGATGGTCTTCAGTAAAATTGAATTAATAGAGATAAAAGCTAATCCTTTTTTTCTTTTTTTAAGAAAAACATATCTAACTTTACAGCAAAGTACCCAGCAATTTACACAAAGCCCCTTGTTATTTTCTTTGCTTCTGAGGCATATTCAGGTACTCCTTTCAAAGCCTACCCATAGAAGAGGTAAATCAATTAAGCTCAATCAAATCAATTACAAATCCCTGTAACGTTATGATTAGCGAAACACTCTTGGTTAGCTTTAATAGAAATCAGAAGCTAAATTCCCCACTCTCCACTTCGCTTAAGAAAAAAAAAAAAAAAAGAAAGAAATGAAAAGAAATCAATTATTTTGAACATTTCCTAGGATCAGAGGATTTGCCATCCTATTGTTCCACCTATTCATGTGTATTCTGTCTGTGGGGAAAAGCTTCTTCGGTTACACTTGGGGGGTGTTATGCTGTGCACACAGGGCAGTCCCCTCCTCTGCCCAAGTCCTGCAGTGACCAATCTTCAGGCTGGTGCATGAGATTAGCTGAAGCAATTGGTAATTGTTGAATTAATTCCCTGCTCAAACCGTCGCTGGAATTATGCTGCCTTCCTAGCAAAGATTCCTGGTGTGCTGCTGGTCTGCGGTAGCACAAGAGACAGGAGTTGGAAACGCTTGCAAAACTCACCCGCTGTTCATTTCTGAAGTGTCCCCCTCTGCGCAGGGCTGGCCGAGCTGACACGGGCACCCAGCACAGCTCTGCCCAGGGCTCAGCTCACAGCCCCTCGCCCAGCACAGCATCACCCAGCGGTTCTTGGGGGGGAAGAAATGAAGGCCCAGCGGCCCCCGGGAAAGCTGTTATCTGACTGTATTAACTGAACCTTCCAGGCCAATGTTCTCTGCATCGATATTGACATTTGGTGTTTGACAACCAGAGACTTAAAATAGCTTCTGGTAAAAGCTGAAGAATTGTGCTAGATTTTCAGGGAGGAACCAGCACCTAGCAATGAATTCAGCATAGCCGGTTGCTGCAAACAGACACTTTATTAAATTCCTAGTGTGTTTATTTTCCTGACAAAGAGAATAGTGGTTAACTCAAGGTCACAAATATTACACTGCATTAGCCTGAGAAGTTAATGAGCACAGCAAATTCTTCCCGCCACTGCCCTCCCAACGTTACCTGACTTAGAATGTTAGACTTTTCCACTCAGACTCAAACTGTACTTTGTAGAAGACCCATCCAGGAAGCAAGCATATTCACAGATATGTAAACAGGTGCGAGAAAAAATATTTAAGCAAAACAGAGAGGGTTCTTTTCCAAGTTCTCTGTCCATAACAGTAATGCTGTTCCTTTGAAATTAAGCTGCTTCTAAAATTTATCTGAAGCATACATAACTTTCTGTGGCAAAATCTTCACAATTCAAAGCCGGTAAGACCACAAGCACAGAACCCCTAGAAGGCGTGCAGCCTTATTTTGGTATCTATGAAAACATAATTCAAACTTCAGAGGAAACCAGAACAGCAGCCAGATCAACTGGGTGCTGCTGTTTCTGAAAAGCCTCCTTGCCAGCAGTCAGAAGTGACTGGTTTCCACTGGCAAAAGACTGAAGTTCCTCATAGAGCTCACTAGCCAAGATTGTAACCAATCACACATTTTACACACTGTCTGATAGGTGCTTTTATTGGTAAAATGCTTTTTACCTGTCCCTTTCACCGACAAACCTTGCATCAAGTGTCTTCTGAATAGCTGAAATTTTGAAAATAATTTTCCAGTGCCCCATAGCGTCCACCGCAGTGTTCCTGAAGCAAACAGACAGACCTGAGGTGGACGCCGGTGTTACACAGAGTCATTTTCCTTCTCATTTCACACTTTAGTGAGACTGTATTCTTACAGGGCTGCAATTTAATCTCAATTTTAAAAGGCTCTCGCAACTTTATACAATGCATCTCAAATATTTGGTGGTTTCTGTTTTTCTCCTGCCTGTGCATTTAATGGGGGGAAGCCCATTATTCGTACCTCTGCTCTTAATCAAAGCTGAGAATTCTGTCGAGCAGTAGAAAATTGAACTCGGCCCCTGCAACCTAGAGCTGAACAATTATGACTTGATTTACAAGGAGCCACTTTGCTACATATTTAAATGCAGCTCTGCCGCAAAATTTGGGGACTTTTCATACAATCAAAGTGCTACAGATTTAGCACTTTTAATTTTTGCTCCATCTCCTGCCAGCTTGAACTCTGATTGTAATTACCATTTCATCTTCCCCTGAATGACATTGTTTTATCAGAGGAAGACGCTGGATCTAGAGGCTGAGCGTGATGATTAGTAGGGAACGAGGTTTCAGTGGGAAACAAGAAGCGTGCCCTGAAATGAATCGGGATGGGATGCGGTACCGCGAAGCTCGAGATAATCTCCAGCCCTTGTGGGGGGTACTGCATAACCCCCACAGCCCTACAAGGTAAGTAAGAATATACTGAGGGAACTATGCAGAGGTGTAAAACAGAACAGGGAAAAATTGAACACCAACCTGTACTGCAAAGGGCAGGTTTTAAGGAATAAAAAGGAAAGGAATCCTAATGACTGATTCCTCCGGCTTTCCTCCACCCCTTGAGTCTTGAAAATTCTCCTGTGTGGTTGGACTGATGCAGCCCAATTTCCTGCTGCTATCAAAACCGCCCAGGACAGTTTATTATTCCCATCAGTACTTCTTAAGACTCTTCTTGTGTTGTTTCGAGAAACTCTGTTAGAGCAAAGTGCTTCACCAGTGTTAGGGGACTACCCCTGGTGCACTCCAGCTGCTGGGATGGCGATGGAGAAAACAGGGACGGGAGCTACAGCTGCCTCTGGCTCCTGCTTCTGTTCTACAGATTTAAGTCATCGAGCAAGGCTCTCTGCATGATTAAAAATAATAGAAAACAACAAACACACACAGAAGCAGCATAAAGCTCTAAAATAAAAGTAATATAAGCAAGTGTTCCCATATTAGCAACCTCCTCCTATTCCAGCTTTCTTCGGCGCGGAGCTGCGGAAGACTTGCAGTAAATAAATCCACCTCTCTGAAAACCATTAATCCTGACACATCTTTAACAGAAATGGACTGTTTGGGGAATTTTGTTTTCTTAGTGAGAATCATCATTTTAGTGAAGAAAAAAATTTAGCAATACAATGTGAAGAAGAGTAATAAAATGACAAAGAAAAGTGTGAGTACCTTTTGTAACAATTGCAGTCAATCCTCCCTGGCACAGGAGTCTGGAAAGCAGTGGTGGTGTGCTGGGCTGATGCCAGAGACCAGATACCGTTTAAGTGGCAAAAAATAAAAAATCCTATCTTTTTCTTCAAATTTCTGTCAGCACTGCTGCTCCCCTGGGTTCCAGGTTCTGAAAACCCTATCCCTCAGCTACGTTTCTCCTGATGAATGCTCAATTACTCACACTTAATCAGTAAGGAATAATACTGTTGCTCTGGTCAAGGAGATCACATCAAAACTTTTGATCCAAATGGCTTCCAAGATATGTAATAAGATAGGACCTCAAAAGGGGACATTGTTGAGTGTAGATAAACTTAGAAGAGGCCTCCCCTTACAGACAGTACATTTCTACCAGCAGTTTTATGAAAAAGCCTTTCAGATATAAGAATATTTCACCTGGAAACAAATCATCTTGGTGCTCTAAAAAATCCCTGTCAAGCAGAACTTTCACTCACCTAATTCAGAAAGGTACAGCAAACCTCTTCAGAAAAAGGCACAGGGAAGATCTGTGAAAATGACTGGAAAGCAAAATCTATTTCATATCAGGAAAGACTACGGGGAGCAATAGGCATCACTTTGGAAAAGCCACTCGGAGAGGGAAGGGAAATCTCCTAGGGAGCTGTATAATTGGAACTGTGTGAATAGTGATGACCCACAGTTCCTCTACACAGAGGAATGATGTGGTGGCCTGGGAGCTTTTACAGGTAAAACCTTATTTTAAAAATAATTTATTTTTTTTCGACCAAACCAGAAGTTGTGGAATTCAAACTTGTGGGATACTGAGAAGCAAAAACTATACCCATTTTCAAAAACTGGAGAAAACAAATCCATCGAGGAGCGTAAGATCCCAAACCTGATGGAAATCTGTGTCTCACTAAGCCCCCGAAACAATTGCTCCAACAGGCAAGAATGACTAATGCTGTAGCTACCCCGCCACTTCCAGTGGCAAGCACTACTGGACTGACAGCAGCAGCAGCGTGGACCACAAGATTAGAGTATGGATGATATCCTTGTTTTCCTGCTCTGTCTTCTCACTACCTTATCTTCCCATCATCTTTTGACAACAGGTAACAAGCAATATCTTGCTCTTCAACACGCACGAAGATCTGTGAATTAACATTGCCACTCAAAAAGAGTCAGACGAACAGCACTGTACCTGTGCATGAAGGTGCCTCCCCGTGGAAGAAAACACCAGATGAACACTACCCTGAAAACTGGGTGGTATTTAATGTCTGATTAATGGCAAATTCAGGTATAAAGTTTGGGCCTAGTTTTCCTCTCGTGCGGTATTGCTAGGGGAAAAAAAAAGTCCAGGTCAAAGATGCCCAGAAAAAGACCAAATCCTCAAAATACAGGATTGCTTTTGCAGCTTTGCTTCCTCTGTAATCCAACAGGGCTTGTCTGCAACATCAGAAAGAACTGTTCTGTTTACTGGCAAAACAGCAAATGGAATATACTTGATAAGTATTTTGTACAGGATTTAGGAAAAGATGGAGAAGCTTAAGGAAATAATTCAGAAAAGAATAAGCATGAATAATTTGGATCTTAAGAGCACCTCTAAGGCCAAAAACTGCATTGTACTGATTGCTCTAAATTACCCAGAGCTAGGAGACTAACTGGAACTTAAGTCTTGCAAAGAGAGGACCGCTGCATTCTTGCTGAAGACTTAACCAAAAGGTGTTCATGAGGTTTCTCAGTGTTTGAATAATGTATAGCTGTGTCTCCTTGCTAAAAAGGTGAAAAATGCCTTGAGGTTCTATGTAGCAGGGGGTCTGAGAAGGATGGATTTTTAAAAAAGCAGCAGTTCAGCAACTCCAAATACCTCTCAACTTAACTGTACTTTCCCTTGTCTCCAAAAAAGTGCATTTGTTATTTGATCAGTTAAAGCATAAGGCCACTGAAGGCTTTAGGAAAGGCAGCTTGCTCCCATGAAGTGCAGTTTAATTTCTTTCACAGAGCAGGCCATTCAGAAAGGCCCTTCCCTAAAGCTGAGCTTCACCCATGGTGCAAGATACGACCAGTTCAGTCGGTATGGTTGCTAGGCTCTCATGCAGCAAGGGAATAAATTAGCTACAAAATAGTCAGAGTTTCAAGCTTTTGTGCACCTTTAAAATATCAATAAGGAGCGTTCTGGAGTTCTTGAAAAATGATGTGCTTGAAACAATGCCCTCAGGAGGCCGTTGCCCCACACACTATCTAAGTCATACTGAGCTCTCTTCGGCTCACCTCAAACATGAGCTTAAAAAATATTTTAAAATAAAAGTGCCCTCCTGAAAAATAATTCAAGAAATGACCAACCAAACAAAAAACCCTACTGAAAGCAAAGAAAACCAGGTTCTTCATTTCTCAAGGAAATCTAAGAGCATCCCTGTATTTTCAGGACCTAGCTGATGATATAAATCTGCAAAGCTAGCCAGGATGTAGCTTAGCACTGAGTTTTCCCCCTTTATAAGGAGCAGGGAGGTTTAGAGTGGCTTTGGCAGCTGAATAATGCGCAGGACTGCGGGCAGCAGGCTCACACGGGCTCACCGAGTGTGAGCTGCCAGATTTAGGATTGCAGGCTGCACCTACAGTGTGTGAATCCACCCCAAAATCCCACAGACTGAGTCTGACGACTGGCTGCCATCATCTAACCAAGGCAGCCTTTCATCACCAACCCGGCTACATCCGTTCAGCTCGCCCTCAAAGGAAATTTGGCTTGGGTGGGCGTTTGTTTGTTTCCCAGATTAAATCTTCGGAGATTCGCAAAGGGAGCAAATCCTGAAGCGAAGGGGAATAGAGACCCCAAGTGGGAAACAAATCTGCCCCTACAAAACAACTCTGCCCCACATTCAGCCATCACTCCTCTCTCTTGAGGAGACAGGAACTTCCTTCCCTGCTTTTGAGTGAGAATAGGGAAAGCATGTGGATTGTACGTGCCATGGAAGGAACCCAACGCTGAAAGGAGTCCAACTATTTCCAGTATTTCAGCAGAATTTTGCCCACCCAAGGTTGAGTTTAACTTTGGAACTCCAAGAACGTCAAAAACATCCTGAATTCTTTTAAGATACATGCTCCACAGGCTAAAAAAGTTTTCATCGTCACAGTTTTTAATCTTTTATCGCACAGGCATAAACAAACCACCTCTCCAGTGAATGAAGACCTCACCACTGCAGCCCTCAGAAGACTTCAACGTACGCTCTATACATCTAACCAAGATTTCATCATGCTAACAACGCTTTATCCTGGTTTTTAACCCGGGATACGTAAGCAAATCTACTACATGGGAACACGATAAAGAATGAGGTAGTATACGGGGCATGGGAATCCTTGAATCAACCTTGAGAGATCATCCATAGCATTTAAAAACCACAACGAAACACAAAGGTAAAGGTTTAGTCATAGAGAAGACCAGCACAGGTATATCTGCATTAATACTTCCCTTCTGCAGCAAGGAAATTGGGCTGGTGGTATTTAGGAGGCACTTACAGATCCTACTTCCTTGGTCAAGTCAACTCTGAAGCATGAAGAAATTAAGCTGATGAGTTAGTTACACTTCCAGAGATATTACATCGACCTGGAACATGTTACTGTGTGACAACTGATGATGAGAGCCCCAGGTATTTCATAGGAATCAGTGTTTCACTTTTGTCTGAAAAAAATAATTGGCAAATTCCTTATTTCTGCAAATACAACTTTCCTTCTGAAAGTAATTATATTGAAACCATTTACACCTTTACATATCGACCGTGGAGGAGTCATTAAGTGCACGTAGGATCAGCCTACAGCCATCCTGAGCATCTGTAACATGAAGCTGAGGTTGGCTCCACCTCTGCAGGTCCTTTTCCAGCTATCCAGATGTAGAGCAACATGAAAGCAACATCTCCTGCTTCAAAAGAGTTAATGGGAAAAGTAATTTCCCTTCTAGAGCCAGGCCACAGCAAACTACTTGCTGGGTACTGGTCCCACCCTCGCTAGCCCAGGTCTTTGTTATCAGGAGAAGGAAGAACAGTAAAATTGTTACCACAACATGGGAAACTAAACTATCCACATTTTAAATGAAAAAGTCTGTAGAAGTCGTGAAGGAATGGAAAGCACTCTTCCCCCTCTATCAGCTAATTTGCTCTCTCCTCCCGACCTCCTGTCATTCCCCTTTCCCAACCTTTCACCTCCTTCCTTGACAGATCAAGGCTCTTCTCTAAAGGATAACTCTGGGTTTGTATCTGCGGCGTGTCAGTACCGAAGACAGAGACAAGCCAACAAATACTAGAAATGAAAACAGGTACGTGGTAGTAAATCCTGAAAGAAGAGCATCGATGGCCCGGCGGGTGTTATGGATTGGAAAACAAAGCAATGAGTCATAAATCACTCAAGACACAACCTAACTCTTCATATTTTCTGAATTTTCTTTTTTTTTTAGGTAACTTTTGGAAATTTTTGCTTTACCTAAGAAGTTAATGTTGTGTTTACATCGCTATAAAGGAGCATGTGAATCTGAATTCCAAAGCCAATCAGAAAAAATAAATGACTGTAGCATCCAGAGCAGGTAATTGGCGTATTTAAAATACAGTTCTTGAGAAACAAGCCCAGAGCTACGATGCAAATCTCTGCTCCTTGAATGATGGGCAGCCATCAGCAGGCAGGCATTTGCACGCTTTGAGCTGTTTAGATAATAATTGTGATTACTGAAAGCAGCCACTGCAGATAACGAGGGTGTAGCACAAAGGGAAGGGACGATGAGGCATCGGGAAGGAGAGTGTATTTTTAAACTCTCTGGCACCTTGTTACATGAGGAGATGCACCCAAACTCCTTGCCCATTCCCTATTGCCCTCGCCAACTGACCTGCATTTTAGAGCTCTGGGGTTAGCATTAAAAGGCAAATGTGGAAAAGCAGAAAACACACAGCAGTTCTGAGGGTCTGGTTCTAGCTGATCACGTATGGCTGGCTGGCCCTGCCTGTCCTTAGAAATGTGTCCTTGTAAGTCCTTATAAAATGCATCGCTACTTCATCGTTGCTTCGTAATGGAATCTGGTTGCTGCTACGCAGTGAAGATATACAACTGGTTTATGCACTGCTCTGGATTAATATTACCACGTGGCCATCACACATAAACCTGGAAGATGGTTCCAAATGAAAATGACACTGCAAAATGGTACTTCAAATTCTTAATACAATGACAAAAGCTTTGAGAAGCCTTTATAATTGTCTCGGATCAGAATCGGTTACCGGCTGTCACTAAAATCACATCACTGAAGGCACGACAGGCACCAGGAACCCTTGCTGTAAACCCAACAGAACCTTTTCACGTGTTCAGGATGAGAAGTATCGCACGGACCCATAATTCCAGACAGTTGCCATATGCTGTGCAATTGCAGTGACTAGAAATTGCCTTCTCGTTTGTTTTTTTGAAGTTGGGGTGCATTTGTGGCTGTTTTGATCTATCTCAAACAGACTCCAGAACTGCACAACCCTGTTACCAGAACTACAGAGATTCCTTTGTAGCCACTGCTCAATCTTTTTAGATTTGCCGGATCCGGTAGCACCGTTTTCACTTTATTTACTGAATGTCCATGCCTTAAACCTGATGGAAATGACAGAACTAATAGATTTACAGAGCATTTCCAAGCCACTTTTCAAGTATTCTAGTACTCCAGTTCCAACATTTCACAGGAGTTGGACCCCAGAAGGAGCCTTAATTATGCAAAAACTGGGGAATCAATTTTTAAATCAGACTAGAGGCTTGGCACCAGAAGAGCATGTTGAAAAAGAAATATAATAAGCAACAGTTCTTTGTTTCTGCTGCTACTGGAATAAGTGTGATTGTTATTAATAAGGAGGTAGTGTCTAAAATGATTTCTCATTATTCCAGATGCACATAGTTTTACATTGTCAGGATGTACAACGGATTCTGAGATCTGGATTTTTTACATCACTCTGTATCTGAGGATGAGCAAGGGAGAAGATTTGTGATAAGGAACTGGGGGGTTGTGGGTGTGCAAAGGAAGGGGCTCTAGTCAGTACTGGTGAGGTTTTCAGACATCATTCAGTACTGGTAATCCTGAGTTTATCATCATGCCTTTGTCCACAATCTACAAGAGAGCAACTTCTTGTTTTAAAAACCCCAAATTACTAATAGTCTTTCATAATCAGAAGGAAATGTGATGCTTATATTACCTGATCTCCAAGAAAAAACCCAAAGAGGTCAGATGACTTTATAAAGACTCCTACTACAATTCCATAGCCTTTTCCAAGAGTTTTTTTTAGTAATAACTTCAAGCCATAAACTTCATTACGTTAAGAGAGCTTAAGTCTCTTCTAGACCTGTTCTAAGCCTATTTTTCTGTTGTCTTTCATATTTTGGGTCCTTTTATACTATTGAGTGCCACATTAAGGAGCATGCTACAGTGAGAAAGCTCCCTCCCAGGAAGACATGCGGAGAGCGAGCCATATTTAGCCTTCCTTTCTGTGATATTTCTCAGGGATAAATCAAGGTTTCAGATGATAAATTTCAGGGGCTTTCCCATATTTCTTCGGAACACAGCACTTTTTAGCACATACCTGCCGTTCATAAATTCTTATTAAATTTAGCATATATATATACACATTACAGGGAGCCAAATGGCATGAAAACAATCTGCCTTTCTTTTTAAGTTTTTTTTTGTACAGGAATATTTATGGAACAACATAACATGAAATCTTGTTCTCCATCATAGATCTCGGGCCTAAAAAAATTCTTTTAAGAGCAAATATCAAGTTATTTAGAGCCCTGTGGCATTATAAAAATGCAAAACCCATGACTGAAATACCAAATATTTAGAATATATGGGGACATTTCTCGGCAGTATTGTATAAACTCATTTCTGCAGACACCCACAATACTTACCAGGAAAAATGAGACACACCGAGCACATCCCTGCTGCTGACCAAAGCCACTTCAGGGGTTACTGTAACCTTAACTTCTAAGCTCTTTTTAATCAAAATCCCCAGAGGACTAAAATTGAAGCAGTGGCTAAAATGGGGTTGAGGACTGTGTCAGGGAAGCCCTTTCCCAAAGGAATCTCTGTCAATATTGCTGTAATGCCAACAGCCTAGTGAGGCTACAGGCAGTGTGAGTGTCCCCTGTAGTACAGGACCCACTTTGGAGTTGCCTCTGGAAGTGATACAAGCACATAATCGAACAAGTCAGTGGAACAAAATAAGTGCTTTGGTTGATTAAACCGGTGCAATATCACTTGTTCAACTTGGGCTATTTATTTTATATACCTTATGCTGAAGAGGTCAACAGTTAATCTGAAACAAACGTCTCCTGGTGCTCACTAGCATCTTCAGATGGCACCCCATGTCAAGACTTAGCACTCAGCTCTTAGATTATGCTCTGAGTAGTGCTTCTGAATCTGCCCTCGCACTGCCAGTTACACGGGGTCAGGATCCAGTGGTTATTTTGCAGCAGTATTCAGACCAACTTGCTGCACAGACATACACAGGCATGTATGGATACATTTGCATATTTTCCTGGAAGTTATTTATGTTGAAATGCATCTCATTTATCAACTGTTCCACGGGAAATGAAACGGGCTCCTTTAGCATGGTGGCTGCTGCTTTAAGACAATTTTTCCCCCTTGCACGGCAGATGGATGGCTATAATGCCATCTCTTGATACCATGCCCAATTGTGACTGTGTCATTTTGTTAGAGCCTGCTGATTTTGTACAGAAATTTGCTGTTGGATTAGGGCTTTTGCCAATCCTGGCAGAAGAAAAAGGCTATTTAATGTGTCTTGAACTGCCATATGGCGTGGATAAAAGAAGTAGTTTCATGGCAGTCATGAAATCTGATGGATATGTGGAAGTTTGCGTGGCTTTGCCGTATTCTCTGTCACACCGTGCACCTGCTGCAGTCAGGTATTCTGAATGAAAACTAGCATTGGCACAGCTCTCAATCCTGGGTGCACCTCAGTGTCACAAAACAGCACCTCCTCCAGATGTTTTCCACTCCCATGGAAAAGGCAGTCACATGAACCGGAAGGTGAGGTGAGGAACCCCAGCTTCTGAATATCTCCAGCCGATTCAGATTATCCTTCGACACGGTGTTCATCTAGTGGTTTGAACTCTATGCATAACACTCACCCAGAACTTTGGTATTTTGCTAACATACTTAAAGCTTACTGTCCTTTTTCAGATTTAACAGAACCTACTATGGGAAGAAGTGATAACAGCACTGCATCCAAATTCAAGGAAGACTCATGAGTCTCTGTCCAGATCTTCCACTGTTTTCCCGTGATAAATCTCACCCTGCTTCTTCATCCATTTCTGCCAGCACTCTGACTCTGGTGATACTCACTAATATAACTCTTATCTTCTTGTCCTTAGCTTGCCTTTTTCCTCCCCTTACTCCCTAAAAAGCCTGTAAGAAAGCAAAGGAAGGCAAGGACATCTTCAATCTAACACTACAGTTTTCTCCTCTGCTGAACAGCGAGAGAAATTCTGGCTCTGCTACAGCTTCAGTATTGTAGTCAGTATTCTCCATGCAGCAGGCGTCCTCAAAGATGTTTAGCAGTGAAGAGATTTCCTTTACAGTATATGTGAACGCCATCATCATACTGAAATATGATTATGCTAATGCTATAAGCACTAGAAAATTCTACTTATAATGTCATTATTCTTACCCGTGTTCAGTTCATCAGCCATGCTATATCTAACCCTATTACTTTAAGCATCTATTTTTCAGACTTTCAGCCTCTGGATTAGAAACCTCAGTGTGCACGTGCTCTGCTCAGCCTTAGAGTAACAGGAGTACTCAGGAGCACATATGGAGGCAAAACCTGAAGCTATCTGGGGAATTTCAAGGAAAATAATGAATGGTCTGTAGAGTTTAGTTGCCTTCAGCAATAGGTGATAGCTGAGCAAAAAATTTCAGGGCTATAAACACAAGAACATAGCAACTCTTTCTAAATCCTGTTTGGGGCTTCTTAATTCAGTTGGGGATGCTCCTCGGGGTGGTGTATAGACTATGGAAAATACCCGAGCCACCATTCTTCCTCCAGAGATACTTCAAGTCCTACATTCACTTGATAATGGGAAAAAAGCTCAGGCTACCTTCAGAATTTGGACTGTGACATACGCAAAGACTTCTGGCAGGAGTGTTTTCTCAAAAATGTACATGAAAATACCATGAACACCAATCCTTCAGTTTAAGGCAGCTTTCTAGGGCAGGAAGCATGGGGCAGTATGAGGCTGATGAGGAAGATGGAGACAGAAGATCTGTTTATTGCATAACAGGGTTATTGCCTCAACCCAGCTCTGGAACACAGAGATCAAAACCTCCCAGGGCCCAGCATCCAAACCAGTTAATCCCCAGAGGTGTTGAGAGAGTTGTTTTGGCAGCTATGACACTGGCCACCCAAAAGGTCACATCCTGCTCTACTCTGATCACAAACCCCCATCATTTCAGCAGGCAATAGGAATGCTCCTTAGCTGCCTTCAGTCAGAATTAGCCGTTAGGAAAGACCTATTCAAACCCTAGTTCACTGGTGACTCAGTGTCAGGGACAGGAACTTTGTGTCAACAGATGACAGAAATAATGCTATGCAGGGCACAGCCATCCCCTGCAAGCAGGGGATCCTGGATGTGTCCTTCCTAACACAGCAGACCTTTCCCCAGGCCTCTTGCCTCCGTGGGGCAGATGTGCCAGCTAATGGAAACAGGTCGCAGATGCTTTGCACTGTTTAATGTGACATTGCTTTGCACAAGACAGACATGAGAAGCTACTCACTTTAAGATACCTTCCATAACCTGTCACTCTCTGGGACTAGGGGAAATATTCCTGCCTTCAGAAGACGCGTGGGCAGCATCAAGGTAACCAGCAATGTGGTTTATCCCAAAATCCGGGTCCAGCCTTCACAGGTAGAATTTTGCTCATCTGCCACGCTTAGCGAAACCCCGAAACCTTCCAGCGCTGTCAGCACAAGGACCAGCAATGCTGAGCAGCGTTTTCCAGATGGCATCCATTTGAAGAAAGAGCCACCACATTCCCAGGAGGGATCAAGATCCCAAGAGTGTTAGGAGAAGGGCACTGGCAAGGTCACACCTATGGCACAGCATACGCACTGCCCTGGGATACCAGCGTCCTGGCCTTGCAGAGCTGAAGCTCCACAGGCTCTGCCTAACTTCAGGCGTGGGCTGGATCTAAGGCTATGAAGTGATATTAGACATCTCAGGAAAGATCAGTTAAGAAGCTGTAGAGTTTCGAAGACAAACTATGTGAACTAGCAATAGGTGGTTATGTGTGCACTTAAGACACTCCTGTAGCTATTCACCTGGTTCCACCCTGTGCAAAATCTCTTGGTCACACTTCTCACCACTTGAAAGATCCAAATTATAACACAGAACAAGATCAGCGCTCTCTCAAGGTGCATCAACTCTTGCTGCTGCTAGGACTTCCTCCCCTACAGCTTCCTTACATCCAACATGTTGGATTTAGTTTAGCAAACAACTTTTCTGGAAGTTGCTTTGTGTGCATTGCATGTTTTGCTAAGTGATATTTCCCCAGAGCTGGCAGATCGCTCCATAGCAGCAGATGTGCACGTTTTAGAAAATCACTACCATAAGGAATAGCATAATTATATTTACTGCTGTTTGGTACCACACCACATATTGAATAGCAGGGACACTGGTAAAATTGGGAGTCTCTATAATATATTTAATTACCTTTTTTTTTTCCCTCTAATTGCAGCTGAAGATTACCTGCTCGCTTATAAACCTGTTGTGCAGTACAAGCCTGGCAGATTATCCTGCTAAATTCAGTGATAGCCACACATCAGTTACTGGCTGACCAGAAGCTCTACATAAAGTTCTGCAAGTATTTAAAGTTTACTATTGAAGATCTGACAAAACCTTTTGCATTATTTTTCGGTTTGGAAAGAAAGGGAATTACAATGGCAGGAAATACTGTCCAGGGAATGATAAAATTTCAAAAAGATTTTATTGAAAACATGTTGCCTGAAACACTCCAGAAGCTGTTTATTTGATAAGCGTTCCTAGCCATTTTTATTTCATTTCTGATTTGAGAATACATATGCTGATTTCTGTGTTCCTTCTCATTTAAATTTCAATTGTTGCTCCATTAGTCCTAGATACATTGGGAATTTGTAGCCGTTTGAAATCGTGCTCCATGTTCCACCCATATATGGGGCCAGAATAGCCATTTTTAGATTAAAGGAAAAGAAAAAGAAAAGATATTGCAGGGAATTCAAATTCCTTCAGTTCCAAAATGGCAGTGCCAGAACAGCTTCTTCGAAACGTGTGGTATACATTTAAAAACAAACAACACAGATGACAACACAGAAATTTCTCCTCCTGGGAATACCTTTGAGCTCCTGGCCACTGTAATGACAACACACTCTCCTGGCTGACCCCATCTTACAACACGGCTCAAGCTCACACCTCAGAAAGCATCATCTCCTGTCTGGAAATGTAGTTTTTTCTTTTGAGAGAGGTGAAATCCATAATCTCTAGACAAGTTTTCTGGGGTACCCACTGTAAAGCAGTGGAATACTGTACTGCTGACTGACACTCATGCGACGCATTAGGCAATTAAACCCTTTCTGGCTGTTGGATTGAAGTGCAGAACTGACTGACTCGCTGCTTTTCCTTGAACCAGAGGGCAACTCTTTGGTTCCATTAGTCAATTATTTAAAAATACAGTGATTGCTGTAACTCCTTCAAAGGATCCTTTAGTGTATTAGTGCTTGCTGCAGGTTAATAATTTAACATTTAAATGTCCACTAACAGAATGCTACCGTCAGGAATAAACACAAGCACAGAATGCTGGTAATGGATCTTGACTAACAGATAAAAATCAAGGCCAGTCATATTAAGCTTATACAACAGAAAATTCAGCATTTTGATGTTTGGGGGGGGGGTTTAAACCTGATTTCGGTTTTGGTTTTTTTAACCTCTTTTTTGACAGGTTTGAAATTCCACAACACACAGAGTTTTATTTCAACATCAAGAAAAATATTACATGAAATGCTTCTGAACCACCAGTGTCAATATCAAGGCACCTGGGAATTTCTAATATTCACTTCTCACACGGGACAGTGAAGAGATCAAGCCCTACTATCTTCATTTGAGGCTGGCACCAGAGATATTCTAAGCATCCCCAGGAAGTCCATGCCAAAGAGGCAAACTGATGACCCAAGTCCTAGGCTCTTCTTACAATACTGCCTTCTACAGCAGCCTTTACATTGCCAGGACAAAACTTGACAAGCACAGCCTGCATTATGAACAGCGAGCACATCCTCCCCTTTTCGGAGAAAGAAGCCAAGCACTCAGCAGAATAGCCCCATTTCCCCAAAAAATCCAACCCACAGAATGGCAGACTCTCCCTTCCTGACTTCCACACTTAATCCCCTTAAAGCCAGCAGCATTGCTGCAAAAAAAGCCAAAGACAAGGGGAGCTGCAGCAAAGGGAAAAGCCAGGAATTTCAAGGCTTCTTAGACCTAAGCAGCGATGATCACCGACCTCCACAGCACATGAGGTGTAGCTGCATGTTCTTTGCTGACCTGAACTTCAGTGTGTCCTGTTAAGGGATCTGGAAAAAGTCACTGTGGAAACACGGCGACGGTGTGGCAGCCAGCTTCCCTTGGCTCCTAAATCTTGACGACAAAGCAGAAGAAAATGATACAAGGGATTTACTGCAGCCAACGAAAAGGGCAAAATATACCTCAAATTCATTGGCAGCATTGCAGGTGATGCTGGAAAGGACTTTTGGAAACATGACAGTCTCTTCAAAGTTGCATGAAAAGCTTATCCTCAACTGAACTATAGGTACTGCCTCTGCCTTAGGGAGCTACTGCCTCGTCCAACATGGGCCAGAGCTATGCCAGTGCAGTGACAAAGGGTTTTCTCTGGTCCAGAGGGCCAGGGCTGTCACTCTGCTTGAGTCCATTACGGCTGAACTCACCTCCTGGCAAAAGCAGCATAGCCCCATCTGAACCACTTACTGGAACCTGCCTTTGGTTCCTGTAACTCCTGAGGAGACCTCAGGCAGCCCGTGGCAGCATGTCACTTGGCACTGGCCCTATTCAAAACCACGCCTGCAGCCACCACAGTCATTTAACACAACGGATGACAGCGTGACAAACGTCCAATTCTCAGCAGAGTAGTCCCCCAACTACTGCTCTAGATGTACTGTGCCGACCAGGACCTCTGATCCTTCCTGCTCCCTCAGACAGCTGTCGTTGGAAGGCAGGGTAGGCAAATATGTCTAAGTGAAATTTTTATCCCACAACATAACTGCAAAACATACTTCAGAAAGAAACTCGTATTTCATCTCCTCCTTTATCAGTGCCTTCCTACTTCAGCCGTGCTACGCGCTTTGCCACATGCTAAAGGTTATGGTTATAAAAGTATCAGCTCCTAAGTTTACGTATCTGATGACTGCTTTCCAGAAATAAATGGTTTCATAAGCTTGGGGATGATTATCAGAGGAGAAGAAATCAAAGGAGAAAAGATAGAGCTGAAATGTGATGAACAAAGGAACTTCAAAAGAAAAAGTTCTTACTTCTGCCATTACCCTTCCCTAGGAAGTGGAGTTACTATCCATTTTTATCTCTGTGACATTCAATTTTCTTTGGCTAGCAGCAATATCAGCAGCACAACAGAAGGTGATCCTCTCAAGAATTCACGTTTTTTCCAAATAAACAAAACTTGGACAAGAAATGGACAAGAAAATGAAAAAGCTCAATTGACTTAAATGCTTCTTTCCTTTTGGTTATCCAAAGATTTCCCATTCAATAACTGTCTTGTCATTCTGGCTTGCTTATTTATCTGTTTTTCTACTGATAATCTATTTCTAGAAAATAAATGGTTTCCCCCTTTGAAAAATCTTGTGTTCTTTAGATAAAATGCTAAAATACATGCCACAGTGGGAAGTAAAAATGTAACAAACTCAAATAATTCCACTATTTTACTGTCCAACAACTCTGCTCCAAACTTCCAAGGAGTGAAATGCCTTAGGAAAAAAAAAAACCACAAGGAAGAATGGGCTAAATATTTTCATTTTTATTTACCTATTTAATGGATTTAAATTCAAGCTAAGTGAAACTTTTTTTATTGTTGGTTTTTTCTTTTTTAATATCCCTGAGATTTTTCTTTTAACTTGCTAGTTAACCTCTTGTGTAGATTCTCACTTCACCATTCCTGCAGCATCTCAACAGTAGTGTCGAGAGAATAATTTTGCATGGTGGAATCTAGAGAAGGGATTTATATAAATCTGAATGAATCTCAAGCAGTAGATGGTGAATGGCTTTAAACCTTAACAAAGGGCTTTTGGCAAAGGCCAGCAATGCTGTGGCAGCGTTCTTACCACGGCAGGGCATTCTGCATTGAGCCACACTCCTCTTCTTTTCCTCCTGCTGCAAAATCTATAAAACCAAGTCGAAGGCTGATCATTCAACTGATGGAAGCCCAGCTACAAAACTCTGTTTACACGGCTGAATTCTGAGTGAAAAGCCAGCTAGCTATGAAACAGATGGCAGACTACTATAGATTTCAGATTTCTGGAGATTGCAAATGCTAGCTGCTAAAAATCCAATTTTACTGCTCAAACAATGAAAAGATTTAATAAAGTCTAATCATTAGATGTAATGCATAGTGTGGTTCTACAATGTAGTAATATTATCATAATAAGGTATGCTCTCCACACACTTTATTAGCTTTCTGGAATCTGGAAACTAATTTTCAAGTAATACAACTGAAAATTTGCTTTAGATGGCTTTTACTTTCATACCCACTAGCCTTTTTTGTAATATTGTGAGGAACAACATTTATTGTTTATTCCCTTCATTTTCTACTCCTAAAGCAATTAACCAAATCAAATGTGTACTTTTAGAAGGTGTGTTTTTACAGGCACAGATACTGATGCCCAGGTATTTCCAGAACTGCAGTATCAACAGCCTTCAACTCAGGGAAATGGGTGTGGGAACATGTCGAAATCTCACAGTAGAATTTGAACCAGAGGAAGTTTAGCTTTTTCTGGAAGTAGCCAGTTAGCAAAGACTGGGAAAAGTTATAGATGATGTATGTACATAGAATAAAGCTTTCATGTATTATGGTGGGGTTTTATCACTGAAAATTTACCTTTGCATCAGATGCAACAGTTTCCTTAAATGCCACCACATGGAAAACGCCAGAAAAAATAAATATTCCTCTAAAATTCCTAAATCCTTCAGGTAATTGTACAGCTTTACCATTTCCATCTTCTAGCTTGGCAATGAGGACAAATGAAAAACTTGTGGATGTTGCTGCAATGTTACAAAAAGGAGAAGGAGCATCATATTTTGGATGTCATGAATTCCCCAAACAGCAACATTAAACTGCAAAAACCAGCTGCTGAAATGAACTCTTGAAAATATTGATCTTCCTAAAAGAAAAAAAGCCAGATCTAAGAAGGAGATAATTTTCTTCCTTTGTAACCAGCACACTTGCAAAATGAGAATCCAGTTTGGGCGGGCCACAAACACACTCAGGTTAGCAGCGAATAAATGTCCACTATAAACATTCAAACTGAGCTGGCAGCTCTACTTAAATTCACTAAAATAGCCTCCTTGCCTTTCTGCCCTTACACAGGATGGAAACAACTGAAGCCTGCAGGAGATTTACTCGTGTCATTGGCAACCAGACAGAACGCAAAGATCTCTTCACTTTTCCTGCTTTTCCTTTCTAGGTGGATGTTTTATAAATGACAATTAATAAAGAGCCATTCCTGCCTCTGCCAATGTAAACAAGGAACCTGGACATTATGTCAAAGAATGAATGGGGCTCTTAGATGAGGAGAAGGGGAAAGAAACATCAGGGATGCCTGATGTGCAGGCATTCAAGAGGACCACAATGGAAAGGATCTGCATAACGCTTGCATCTTCACACAGTAGTAATGGTGTGACTGGAAACTGGAAGGAAGCTCAGAGAAGCTATTTCAGACAAATACCAGTTTTAATGTTGTAATTCTAAACTTAAAAAAAAATAAATCAAATTCGGAGCTGCAAGACCTTTACTTAGAGCAAAAGGAGTATCCCCCCTTGAGATTAAGCAGTGTCTCTTGAGAATGTGCAAACTGTAATTTTCAAATATCTACAACTTGATCCAAGTTGGGGGGGGTTCTCAGCAGAGTAGAAAAGGCATTTCTCTCTTCTCATGAAATGTCAAGTCCTTGCTCTAAAATAGAGCAGTACTATAAAATTTTCAAAGGAAATCTTTTCCACTGAAAAGCAACAACTTGCCTTTGTCTCATTCTGAACCTTTTTTTTCTCGGGGCCAAGTAGATCTGATACAATAATGGAGCAGACCACAAGTATAGAGAATTCCATCCCCAAGCAGCAGACACCAGGCAAATTACAGGTGACTGAAAAAACAGCAGAAGGAGAGAACACTCAACAGTCTTTAAATGGGACACCCTTCTATAGCTCTCATGTGTAAGTGTCTCTTATAAGTGTATGACAAAGTAGAAATTTAGTATCCAAATAAAATAGAAAGTCTAAATTCAGGTAGAAAAAAATCCTGGAAGCTCATTAAATAATTTGGTAAGGGTGACTTCATCATTTTTTTGTTTGTTTCATGTTTGTATTTTATTCACATTCAGGGTATTTTTTAAAGTTTGAATTACCTTGAAAAGATTCTTCCCCAGGCCTACTGCTGAGATAAAATCACTTCTTAGTTATTCACAGCAGCCCAGCACCTCCGATGTCCTTGTCCAGAAAAAGAAGAGATGGGAGGGCAGTCCAACTTCCACAGCCTTCCTTATGCTAAACCTAAAATCAATCACACTTGCTACCAATCAATTCAACACCTTTCTAAAAGCTTCAAATAAAAATCACATTTCTTACTTCCACTATGAAATAGTCAGATTTAAATAGGGCCTCCTTTCAGAAGACTGCATAATTTTTAACACGCTTTAAAGGTGAAAGAAAATCATTTAACCTCCTTCACTCAGCAGTGTGAGAGGGCGTGAGGGAGCTGCAGCAGCAGGCTGCTGATGCTCTCTCTAAAAATCAAGATCATTTCAGTGACTGGACCTTCAGCATCTGTGTGAAGGTTGCTGTTGACAAACAGCAGGTATGGAAACTATGCTGTTTGCCACTACCAGAACCCTAACGAGGGCCTGCTGGATCAACAGACAGCATAAAAAAACAGAAACCATCCAAGATGACCCATTTTTCTAGCTGTTCATCAGTTAAGTACACTTGTAACAATGTCATTACTTTATAGGCAGGATGACAGACAAAACAGAGTATATGCTTCAAATTACAGCCAGGCTGACATATGTGAAAGCAAATCTAAATGGAAATATTTGTAGAACTTGAAAAATAATCATTTAAACCCCCTGTCTTTTCATCAAAAGAAAAGCAAACAAAAAAAACCCCCAACAATTAAAACATTTTGAGTGAGAAAAATATTCTTCTGATATTTTTATTTATCAGAAAACAGTTTCTAAGTTAGAAACTTCACTGGTAACTTAAGTTAAGTTACCAGTTAAGTGACTAAAGGACTTATTCTTACTGGAGTCAAGTGAGCTTGGGTATCAAGACCCAGAAAAAGAAAAATCCTCATGCTTTTCAGATATTCTTCAAATTAACACCCAAAGATGCTATAGCTTTGGAACATAAGTATTTATACAAATTATACCTATGTTCTTTTTTCCAAATTACTACTTCCATACCTTGCCATGTACTACACCTGTGATAATATTACATTACACACACTCCAGTTTTTACTAACACTGGAAAGGCTTCCCACAATTTTGTTTGCACCTAAAGCATTCTATCAAGTGTTTTATCACACTGCAAACCCCCTATTTTAGAGAAGCATTAATTGTGTGACCTCTCAAAAGGCAACCACCCTTCCACAGTGTAAAGATACACCACTGTACATTTTCATTATTTACATCATCATTTGTCTGTTGCAAGATTATATTTTTTTTGGAAAGAAGGTGTCTGTTATTCAAACATATCATTTTTCATAAGTTTAGAAGGGGCCTTCAGCGCTGGATTACAAGTAAAGACTCCAAATTTTAGTAAGCAAGACACGGTGAAATTTCACCCACTGATCCAGGACGGGTTAGAAAGTAATCTTTCTTTCAGCTGCTTATAAGCAGCTTTCTGAGTCAGTACCTGTCCAACAGTTGGGAGTAGTCACATCCTCTCTTTCTCTTTAGTCTAGTCTGATGTCCTCCTACTGGCTTTTTCTTACTCTTTTTAAGTATTGCCAATTCTTACTATCATCTCAAGCCTATTAAGCTTTCCACAGACCAATTCCAATTTCTGATTTAGCTCAATCTCTGTTAAAATGTCTCATTTCACTCAGCATAATATTCATAATCAGTATGAAGATTTCAGCTTCCTGAGGAATTCCCTGCATTAAAATGCAGGTAACATCTCACTCCAGATTCAGTGTTCATGGGCATGTAGAGCAGCAGGTTTTACTCCTGATGGCTGACCACTTCTCTCATTTAACCTTTACAAATGCCTTGCAAAATCACTGGCCATTAGCAGAGCATGAGATGGGGCAATAAGGACCAACACCGACAACTTACCAACCTGAAGGGAAATCATTCTCAGAAGAAAATGATGACTTAGATTCCTGACCTGAAGACAGCATAACTAGATACTTTCCCTGGACATCAGCAGAAATTGCACTGTGCCCTTCATGTTGGGGGAAACACATTGGGGATGACAAGTCAAAACCAGAAAATCAGTTCTTTCAAATTGTATTTAAGAGCAGGTGCAGCTCATGGCACCCCTTGAGAAGAATTTAAAGTATACTTGTAACAAGGTTAAATATGTATTTAATGCAAAACAGTAACTGTGGGAGGTTAGGTAAATAATACAGTAGCCAAAGAATCGTTATCTTAACGGGTTATGACACAGCCACACAGCAACGAGCTTCCTGCTGCCAAGGGAGTCCACCCCAGATACCCACCTCACTCATGTGATACACATCTTCTGGAAAAAAAGACAAGATCAATTCCATTTGCATAAGTATGGAAGGCTTGGAGGTGGGACATCTGTCCAGTAACACAAGAATAGTGGCTGTATATAAATTTGCCATACATCTTTTGAATTCACAGATAATACAATTCCTTGGACATAGATCACATGATAACCTTATCTACATGGGCCTGGGCAATCTCAAATACTGTGGCAAACCACCTTCTGATCTTATCAGTGGGTGGCTTCAAAGTTTATCACCGCAGCACAGACAAGGGTGGACAATTGGTCTGCATGACCGCTGGACCCCAAACCACCCCCCTGCTGGGGGGGTGGTTTGGGGTCCAGCGGTCATGCAGATATGAATCCCATAACTACTCTGAAACTCAGCTCTCTTAGGAGCTAAACTACTGAATTTCATGAAAAGATCCCTCTCTGCTCCATATAAGGTTCCTATTTGAAAGTAAATGCACCCAAACATCCATGTGAACTGGACACAAGACTAGGGTGCCCATGGTCAAAATGCAGAAGTACATTGTGCGGTTGTTTGCACTTCAGCATCTCTGGGAACTATATTTGATTTCAGACTCAGGCATTTCACTAAGAGTCAAAAAAGACGTCCTGCAGAGATGGTGAAGGACCCCGATGCCTTTTACTGATGCAAGTTGGCACAGAAGCTGCCTGAAAGGTAAGAGATCTTGAGCATGTTACACCTAGATCAAGTCATACCAATCTGGAACACGAGGCATGCAAATATTTTTCTCTGAAGAATGAATGAGTGTGATCCATAATGAGACTTTAAGTAGAATTTAGCACTGCAGGGTTTACTTGCCACCTCAGCTGCTAATTCACTGTGAAGACCTTGACTCGGCAATATATCCTTACTTAAACCAGCTTGAGTGGTGTCTTCAACAGGCATAGCCTGAAAGTTTTCTATTTTGTGAATCATTAGTAAAGAAAAGCCCTGTAGATACCTTCCCAACTGTTCCTCTAGGTCTGACTGGGCAGTTATCTGTCTACATGGATGACGCTGTTTCTTTTCTGTTATGTACACAGCTCGTGAGATTTAACTCGGAGGTGATTCATGAATAAGTGGGAGAAAGGGCCATTTCAAAATGTAAAGTTCTGCAAACCATTAGAGGACCTGGTGCTGCCTCACTGTCGTTCTTTCTCCAGCATTCAAACAGCTGCACACAGATGTATAGTCTCTCTGTGTATGCCTCACAGACAGGTATATTAGGTACACTGTGTATAAAATAAAGAACATGCAGCCTAAGGGGTGAAATCTAATCAGTATTTTATTCCAAAATTTCTGCATGAGAAGGCATTTCACTGGATTTACTTATGATTCTCTTCTTAATTGTGTATCTTGAACTAGACTTCTGGTTTTATACTCATCCAACATTCGCACAGCTATAAATACACAGACCATAACCCTCAGCTGTTGGCATCTTACGGCTGCTAAGGGGGATGACAAGGCAAAGGGACCAGCGAAACCCGTTGCTGTTACGCACACAGAGGCTCAGCGCTCCACACCCACTAGAACCCTTGCTAGTTTATCTCCTTCAAAGACACAAAGAAAGCACAGCCCCCCAAACACAGCACCCCTGTGAAGTCAAGAGCTGACAAGGCAGATGCAGTGTGATGAGTTTATTTCCAGTGAAAGCAGTCATCGTGTGATCAATGCTGCATTGCAGGCGTTTTGTAATAAGCTTACACCCTCACACCCATCCAGAACTAATGCTGCCCTTCCTGGCAGTTACTCCTGGACAGAAATGCTGTAGTAAACTAGACAAGACCAATGTATATAGGAAAAATATTTCCATCTTTAGGAAACAAACCACCAAAAAACCTGCTATCAGATTTCCATGCATAAATCACCTACAGATTGACAGAAAGGGGGCCAAATGAACTGCTGACATGCCATCCTTTAAGGCTGGTGAAGTATTACATCCAGTCCCTAAGCCTGGTACTATACCCTCACATCACAGCACCGTACCACTGCATCCCAGGAGCTTTAATACCAGCACCATTTACAGCGGATGCCAGGGCAGAAAGTGCACGGCTTTCATACGAGAAGCAACTATCAAGTCCAGTGACATCCTCATGACTGTTCTGTGCCACAGAGCAGGATAAATCCAGCAGTAGCCCACCTAAATGGGGGCTACAAGTCATTCTGGGGGCTGTTAATCTCCTGTGTCTGTGAAACACTGATGTTCAGTCATCAATTGCACATTACTTGCAGAGAGAGACCACTGGTACAAGACCAGAATGCCTTCCTGCTTCAGCAACAGGGAAAATAAATGGTTGTTTCTTTATTAGACTTGACTCCCTCAGTAATGTCCATGCTTTTAAAAAGATTGCCCTGTTTTGTCATTTGGTCATCTCAAGGCTGTGTCCTGTCATGTTTACCTCTGCGTGAAACAGAGGAAGGGTAGATACAAGCCTCAAGAAACTTTATCACACCAGAGTGTTGCATCAACTGTTAGGTAATGTAAATACTCTTCCTTGGGGAACAAAAACCTCTTTGCTCTGGAGATTGTTTAGGGTTCACAGTGTCTTTTATGTGTTCAGTTAACTGTGAAGTTCACTTCTAGAGAAGCCGATCTATGGCTAGAAAAGGGTCTGTGTGTTTGAGAACAGCATGCAGGATTGCACCCGACTACCAGAAAGCCACACAACACACACGGGAACAGCCGTGGTGCCGTTTGACTTTTCCAAGAGTTTTTGAAGACTCCAATCACATTTCCCATGGAAAAAAAGGTTTTCGGTCTGAAAACCTCAACTTATGCTTTGCAAGAGACCCGTTCCAAGATCACTGTCATCTCTGTACTTGTCAAGTCAGCTACTCCTCCTCCCAAAGCTCCCTTTCTTTCCTGTGATTTTCATATGCTTTGGGGTCAGCTCTTTCTCTCCATCTAAAGCACACTAAATAACTTCAGTCTTTCTTCTTTTCTTTTTCCATCTGTTGTCTCTCTAAGCTCTGAGGAGACGAACACTTAAATTTCCAAGAAACCCTACGGCAGGCAGCTAGCTCATTGAAATTCTGGGCTGCTAAAGCTTCTCCCCCCGACTCACCTGGGCCCAAAATCTCCCATCCAAATCTGCGTGAAACACCTCTCTGCTCTGTGTTGAGGTGCCTCATAGAATTTCTTTCCTCAGGAAAACTCCTAAACCCCTTCTCATGGAAGTGCTCAGCAGATGAAGAGGGAAGGGAGTGTGACTTGCAGCGTGCCTGTTAAAGTCCAGTTTGCTCACTGCTGCATCTTTCCCCCATTTTTTTTGTTGACATGTCGGTTACTTGTCACGTAAGCTGGGACCTCATTTTCTTATCCAGAGGAATGCATTCCAAACAGTACTAACAGCAGCTTTCTAAATTCCTCTAGAAAGTTAAAACTGAAGTGTTATCCTTCTACAGGGGAATTATGCCTTGGGTTTGGGGTTTTTTTCTTTCGCTCTACCAGAAGCACCTTTCATTAATGCCTACCAACACTTCCAGGTCATTAATTCTGATGCTGTAAATGGAAATGAAAACAAGTTCTTCCACAGAGACCTCTTTTTAAAGGCAGTATCTCAAGTCTGTGACTATGTGTCAAATTAAAATCCTAGAGTGTGAATCCATTCGTGAACAGAAGCCTTAGGCAGCAGACATGCACGTCCCAGCAGAGGCCTTCCACTGCACACAGACACAACCCTGCTGAAGGGTTCTGAGCAGAACAGCATGGCCCAGACACAACTCAACTCAGACCAGAAGGGTTAGGATTTTTCCTGATGCTTTTGACACTTCTGGTACCTAACTGGACTGTGATGTAATCAAGACCTTTAATTTAATCACATTTGAGGGGGACTTCCCTTGGCTAAATACACACGGCCAGGACCACCTGAGATGTGTTATGGATCCACCCTACCACTCCTGAAGGCATCGGTCTGCTGCCAGTCCCACACTCAATCTGCTGGCCCAACAGGCTGTCTGCAATGTTCAATACAGCACCACGACTCTGTTTCAGCACCTACACCACTTCTCCAGAAATACAACAATGTCAGGTCAATTCAAACCAGAGCAATAATGTTGAGGCCACTACATAACTGGAAGCAGTACTGCCAAAATCCAGCCTGCGGACCATATTCCCCTGCTGCATGCAAAGAGCCAGTACCTCGTGTACCTGCAGATGTCAGTGTGGTAAGGTGAGCTGCTGGCTAACACCCAGCCTCGGCGTGCTGTGCTCTTAGAGACTCCTCTGGCAAGTTGCTATACACCTTGCAATGAATTCGCCCGGCAAACTGGGAAGGCAAACGGCTGAGTTAGTGAGGCAGTTGGATACGACGGTGAAGAAGCCATAGAAACAGCTGGCAGGAAAACAAAGTTTCTTCATTCTGACTGGGTATTGGGAAAGCTTCAAGATTTATTTTGAATCCTCTCAGTTCTAACGGTTTGCTGCAGTCTCTTCGGGTTTGGTTGTTGCAGGAGTTTTTTATTATTATTTTTATTGCCATTTTTGGCACGCAATCTTGATGAGGGATTTTAACTGCGAGGTGATTAATTTGGGGAAAGTAGAGGCTGCAGATCTCATAACCATAGCAGCGACATAAAAGTGGCTGCAACAAACAGAGGTGAAGAAAATTCTGCCCCTTCGCCCCCATTGAGGTAAGATTTACAGTGTGAATTTCTGCACTATATTTATAGTATTTCGTATACATACCCTTTCCTGTGGGCATCCACAAACCCAAGAAGTGGAACACTTCTGAGGGCCAGCACAGTTCTCCTCACTCCTTCTCCCTAAGCCACTCATCTCGGCATGTTCAGCAGATCTATTGGGATCTTTCCAATACAAATGTTATCAACAGTGCTCCAAATATATTGTGTGCTAACTGCACAAGGGGCACTCATCTTTGAAACTGAATACCTTAAACTCAAGGTTCAAAGCCTTAACAGGTCTAAGAGCAGCTGTGTTGCAAAATTCTGGCAAATTTAACCTCATACACCCAAGTCTTAGAACCCATTCTCCCACAAGAACTCAGGTCTGGAGGAAAAATGACATATTACTAATTACAGAACTGCAAGAGACAATTGTGGCCACAAATCCAGCAGCAAAGCATGGGTATGAATATTATACTGCAAAAACATCACGACCAAACTTTGTCAAAACCCAGATGCCAGGTAGAGCTGTCTGCACTGTTATAATCCAAGTTATCCTTCCTGTGGTACTTCACTCTAAAGGTAGGGCAGCTCTGCTCCAGGAAAGCTCACAAACACATCAAGCTGCCTTGAATCCTGCAGAGGACTGTGATTAGAATAAACCTGTGCAGTGAGGATCTTCAGTATTAGAGTAAGTCATGAGAAGTTGCCTTTATGCCAACTGGCCCACCAGGAATTAAGCTGAGAAAAGCTTTTGGTCTTCTGAGCATTAGTAGTCTGGGTTTTGGTTTGTTTTTTATTTTATTTGATTCCAAGAAGCTTGCAGATATCAAAAGAAGGTTTGGGAAATTTTACTCCAGCTCAGACTCCATCTATTATGGGAATCTTGGACACCATCAGGTTTCTGCTAGATTATAAATCTTTGTTTTGTGAGCTTAGAGATAATTCTTCTGTTCCAAGAACAACAGATCACGGTATAACAGAGCAGCTCTACCAACTCTAACTATACACTACAGCAGAAATTTTGTCCCACTCTTCACTTTCCTTGGAGAATGTAAATGGTTTATCTGACACCATACCCACCGCTCCAGAGTTCATTTTCTATGTAGTCCCATTTTGAATCATCACCAAGAGATGATGAATGATTAGCCATTAAATATGCAGTATAAGAGAGTTTTGTGGTCTGAACACTTGTAACAGTGAGGATATCATGTTCTCATTAATATTCATGTGTGAATTTTGCCTGAATAACTAAAGACTTCAGGAAGCTACATGGCATGAAAATTTAAGTGCAAGGCCTAAGAACTCGGTGTAGAGCCTTTTCCTTTTCATGCTAATCTTTAGCAGTAGTCTTGCAGTTTCACTGATTAGCACTGAAAAGTCCACAATCCTCCCCAAGAGCATCTCTCACCTGGTTGATGTAAGTGCAAGGGAACTGCAGGATTTGCTGTATAATTGCATGCACATGCAAGAAATTAACAACAGGTAAATTTGTAAGATACTTATTTCCCTCTTTTTACAACATGATGATGGACAGCATGGTTTTAAACCCAGACTTAACCTACTAGTTTAAAGAAACATTTTCCAGGTGTGGAAGCACAGGTTTTTAGGAACCCCCCCAAACAGGCTTAATTTTCTGGTCCATTTTAGCTACCATCTTGATGGTTTCATTCCTGAAAAACTATTGTTCTAGCAGATCTTCCTTACAAGCAAAGATTAGACCATATCATATTCTTAACAACCTTCTGCTTGATGTGTAACATCTTACAGTGCACTTCAGCACACAGCAAGCTTTTTGGGTTTTTTTTTTCATTTTCTTATGGGTGACCTGAGCTCCTTTGGTATAGAGAAGCAGCAGGGAACAGAAGGAGCTCTCAGCCTCTCTAATGACAAGAAGTCTGGAAGTTAAGAAACAAGATCTTTCAGTGTTGACATGCAAAAATAGAAAAAGGTCACAAGATTGGGTATTCCACAAAGAAGTCTTACTTTTTTTACTTCTTGCAAGCCACTGGACTCCACAGGAATCAGAACTTCCTATCATAGATTTGGTAACCCCCACAAAAATGGCTTTTTTAGATTTGCTGCTTGGAAAAAAAAAGATGGAAGTTCTAGACCATTGGTCACATAATAGCAGATGTGTCTTCAGCTCTCAGATCTGAAATTTGGGACCGACACACACAGCGTACAGACCCCACTCAACTGCATCTCTGTGTGGATACAAACACCTACAAAAATAAATGTGTCAGAAGCCCTTGCAGAGTCTGTCACAGAAGCTGAACTTGCCACCAAAACTCCCAGATGAGCCGGTAATTTTGGCTGTGTATTTTCAGTCGTTCCTTATTTACAGAAGAGCGGCGATCACTAGAGTGGCCACTGGCTGACTTGTAGACTTCTCCACTAATCCCAGAATAATCTGTGAGAACAGTGCCAGGAAGGCGTAGTGATAACTCTGCTGTCAGTCTGATGCATTTCTTCAGCAGTACATTCACATTGAAGAGACAGATTGTAATCCCATAAGGAGCTATTGCTAATTACATTTTAGAAGTATAATTTTATATCCATTCTTAAATCTAAACATAAACAGTTTTTGTAAGATCATCAAATATTTGAGCTACGGCTGGAACCTGTGTCACCTTCAGAGGTGTTCTCTTTTATTTATGACCGAATCTCCTCTGCTAATACATCACTGGTACGCCACTTGCATTTTCATCACTGTGCTGAAGGAACTAGTAAATCATGCCCATATTTCCCAGACTATTCTCTGTTCTCAAAACCTGAATTAAGTGTGAAGAATAGAAACTGCACTCATGCATTCTTAAAAGCCCGGCACAATCGTAACTCAAATAGTTCCATGCAATTTTTCTATTAAAGTCAAACTGGCAAACTTGTGACTCATCAAAGCAATTTTCTGATACACTACTCTGAATCATTTCCACGGGGGGACTGG
>VWZY01007027.1:209137-279003 GCA_013399075.1 Chloroceryle aenea
GATTCTCATTGGCATACGTGGGTTTCTTTTTAAATCTAAAAGGCTGATTTGTATCCTCTTGAGCCCTCTGCTAGCGTGGGGCTTTCTGGAGCCGAGACACCACATGGCAGCTACAGCAGCTTGAAAACAGGCAAACTGGTGAGAAGATGATCACGCAAGCTGCTCAGCATCGCATGGGGCCTGGTCCTAAGCAATGAGCACAACTCTGTTTGGCTCACAAAAGGGTCAATGGTCATTTCCCTCCAGCTTGTCAGCGCCGAGCGTTGCCTCAGCTCATACTTGCCCTGAGGAAGCTTGCAGTGTTGAATATTAGAAGGGCATTTACACATTGGAGCAACAGCTGACCTAGTATTCCTGGGTCTACAGCTTCAGAAACAACCCCGAGAATGTATGAAAAGAAACTAGAAGATAAGCTGGACGCTCAGGGTAGATTGTCAGGTGTCTGTACAGAGAAATGCAGAAAAAAAACATTGCTCACAAGCTAATTCGTTCTGTCAGATGAGATATATATGCTCATTTGGTCTGTATTTTCATGAGGCACCAGCTTCTGAAAAGAGGACATCTGCTGAGCAAGCTGCTCCTGACATGCATGAGGATCATGTATCTACTAATGTATCAATTTATCACCCCGTTAAAACGCATCACATCGTTCACCTCTTACTGGTCAGCCAAACAGGAATCTTAAATGCAAGGATTCGTGACTTCCTAAGTACAATTATACTGTTCACTTGTCCTTCCTGGACCTGGTTGTCCACTTCATTCCAGAGGGAAGGCAAAACCACTCCAGAACTTTGAAAAACTAAGTTTACCACTGCTCAGAGCAAAGACTTGAGTTACAAGGTCTTTTTTTTTTTTTACTTCTCCCGTTTGAGAAGGATCTAACAAAGACAATCAAAAACACTTCCAAGTACAAGAATGTTAAATAGGTTCAGAAGGAGAAGGGGAAAAGAAGTCCCTGTAAGGTAGTGAAATGACACCATTTGTGCTTATGTGTCCAAGACAACCGAATTTGGATTAAATGAGGCAGTAACTCTATCTTCCTTCAACATCAATTGCCTGTCAAGGTGCGTCCCCTGGGGCTGGAGAAACCAGTGAAGGTGCATTTCACCAGCAGAACTGTTAACATCTGGATTACTCTCTGACCTGCCCAGCTGGTATCAATGTGAAATAGAAGTTCTTGGCTCCTCGCACAAACGAGGAGAGAATGGGTCACTCGCATCCCTTGTCAGGCTGCTGTTAGATCAGGGTGGTGATAAACCGGACAAGCTATCCCGCAGCCTGCTCTCCAGCCTTTGTTCCTCCAGCTGCTCAATTTTACCGCAGCGTACAATAGCTTGATAAAAGGAATCTCTAGAGCTAACAAATGCTTCAAATCCTTTTTTTGCTGCACCTCAGTTCTCTCCCTCTTCCACAAATGAGCTTTCTCCTCTTTCACCTTACTTCCAGGCCAGTCAGCACTTCTATTTTCCTCGCTGTGCTTGGAGACAAGATCTGTCATCGGAAGACAAGACCTTGAGAAGATCCAAAAAGCCGCTGGGAACTGCTGTTGCAATCTGCCTGTGATTACTGGCATTTCAGGGCAGGTCACAAACTTCTCTTGGTCTGTAGCTACAAGTCCCATCCCTGCCCTGCTGCTGTACCGGGGACACAATGTGCTCAAGAATTCCAGCAGCTGACCTCTCATGCTGCTCTTAAGCACAATCAACTGATCAACTCCAGCTTGTAAGTAGAACAGTTGTGAAGGATACGCAGAATTCACCGCATACTGCAGGAGTGCACTTGGAAGACAGGTGCTACAGGGAGCCTGTTTCCTCTCTCCTTATCCCTGGACTCTGAGGGGGGGAAGTAGCTGAGGAGATGCACAAGATCTACTGTTTCATTCCAACACGCCTGGATCTGGTCAGGCACCCTCTTCCCAAGTCTTCCCTCATTCAAGAGTTTGAGCAGTCTTTTAATGGACCTTATCAAGTGTAAATTAAGTTTAAGATTAAGTTTAGAACACATGTTCCTGTATTTAGTACCAGGATATTTGTTTTCTAAACAGATCACAGTGTTTTAAGGAAGGTGATAGAAATATTTGTGAACTTCTGATTTTAACACGAAAAAGAAATGAACTTGGGTTATAATAGAAGAATTACAGTACAACTATTACTCCCTAATTAATTCTGCCTGTGAGTAAATCAAAGCTCTAATTATAGACACAAAATCTGCTCAATATTGTGGAATATTTATGCAAAACATTATTCCTAGCACTTATCAGCTAAAATATAATGTCTCACTAGAGCTGAAGCAGCAATTTTAAAATGAATGTCATCATTTTTTTACCACTTCTTTATAGCACTATACATGGAGACTGCCTGACGAGAGTACAATTTCTTTTTTTTAAGTACTTTGTAAATCCCCGCTGACAACTGGTTAAATTCTTCTTTGAAGAAACATCTGTCTTTAGATAAAGAAAAAGAAAAACCTCTAAAAATCCCTAAAAAAGCAAATTATGAAATAATGTCCTTTAGCTCTGCAGCTGTCAACACACTTGGAAAAATTATATTTGACCTTCTTCTGCATGTGCTGTACCATGCACCAGCACAGTGTAACCTGTCATTCCCATTTCCATTACATCATTAAATAACAACTCCCTCCGAGCCCTAATCCTGAAAGGTACCCTTGCTACGCAGCCTTGAATCTCCTCCGCTCAGCCCAGGGAGCTGAATTCACTTGGCTTTTTTCACAGAGAAGTGACTTGCTCACCGGTTATAGATCTACAGATGGCCGAGGAGAAAGGGTTTGGGATACAGACTCCTTCACAATAACCTGCTGCTATTCTGAGAGTATCAAGTGATTCTGTCCCACCAAAGAACAATTAAACCTTAATGTCAATACAAGATGAAACAATAAAATTGTTGTGACAGTGACGCTATTTGTAAGAAGAGCTTTTGGGTGATGACTCAGTTGTCCTTTGCATGGCAGATATCAGTGATATTCTAGCAGAATTAGACTCCGAGCCTCTGAAGTCTGCACATTTGGGAGTTGCTCCCTCTATCACTTGGAAATGAAAGAGAAATTTAAAATAGACTCTCAAGTATCAGTGGATATACTTGATGAGCTGTGCAGGTTACTGCAGTTCCTTTGTTCCTTTTATTTATTTTAAACCAGGACTATAAAGACTTTGGTGTTAGAAAGGCACAATCAGTCAACTTCACAGTCACCAGCCATCAGCCAGCCTCATTTTCTTTCACAGCAACTCAGAACCAGGAAATGCTGAACAGGCTGCTGGCTCACATTCACTTCTGTAAGAAAGTTGTGGCAAGCACCTGGTCAAACCTAAAGCAAAGGTACTAAACCAGAGGACACTAAAGGTGTTGGCAAGATGGCATGAAACCATTTTTATCAAAGGTTAATGAATCTTTTCTCTACACGAAGGGTGGACACAACAAGTCTCCAATAACCTTTAAGTTAACTCAAAGACGGAGCACAACGATTTGACGAAGCACAATAACTTCTATTGACCTAGGAGTATTTCAGATTGTTTTCATCTGGCTTCAGCTTCAAACTCCACAGTTTCAAAGGAAGTATGATAATGATCATTTCACTTCTGTCCTTTGAAGTTTCTTCACCTGCTCTTGCAGGATACTCACAACTCCCATTTATTTTAGTACAAACACCTAGAAAATACAGCTTATTGCTCTTTTGATATTATTAGGACTGACAAAATAACTCTCCCAGAGGAGTTCAAAGTAGAGGCGCATGTTGCAAAAACTACCATTTCCAGAAGACTGTGAAGAGGGGAAACCACAACAGAAATTCAGGAGAACTAAAACAACTCAGCGCATTGGGCTACATTTATCTCATTTATCTGTTTCAGCCAAAGTTACAGGGCCAGCCTCTGAAAGGGCACGTTGGGAAATGCAAGTGCAGGGACTGTGTTCTGAAACTCCTTATTGTAACTTCAAGGATCACTGAGAGAATTAGAACAAGAGAAATGTTAATTGTCACCTTTGAAAATAGGTAGCTTTCTTCCTTTTTGCTACAGGTTCTGTGGGAGGGGAGAAATAAAGAGTACACCTCTGTGTACACACACACACCCCCCTCACTGGCCCCAGCCCAGAGAGGACAACTTGGAGGATGCCTGCAGTCCCTTACACGCTTGAGCAGAGGAAAGGCAGCAAAATAACTGCATGACAAAATTAGCTTTGTATCCTGTCAGCATTCTCAGATGCCAGAGGCTGGAGACACTCGAGAGAAAGGGGAAGAGTGAAATAGTTACAGCTGCTTGACCCTCTGCAATGGGGTCATAGCTGGAGTAAGGCAAATTCAAAGACTAATCTTTCTGGTTTGCTCTGCTATCCTTCTGTACACCTAAGAAAACACCAAGTGTGCCTCACTAAGTCTTGCAGCAGCTTCATCAGGGAAAAAGCTGGTGGGCCCTCGGGGGTTTAAGCTTCTTGTAGTCAGTGTACTACCTGCAGTTCAAAAGCCTCTTCTTGAAGCCACTCATTTCCTCCCATTGCGATGCAGAGAGCCAGGTTCAGTAAAGGGAGTAAATGGGCTCCTTTTAGGAATATTGCAAGAAAATTCATCTGCTAGGCCAGGGTGTGCGCGTTCTCATTTCCTTCTGAGCTGCAGGGTGCTACTTGAAGCCCAGCCAGAGCTGCAAGTGCAGTAACAATGTACCCTCCCTGTAACTTCTGAGTTTATTTATTTATGCACTCCATATATTTAGCTCTCCTAACAGAGCTAAATCAAGAATGCTAATGAAGACAGGGAAACTCCCCAGTCAGTCAATCTTCTTAATCTATTTTCCGAGTTCCATTTTCTTCTAGTGTTAAAATTCATGTTTATGGTATAAATGCTATTAATGATGACAATAACGAGGAAACAAATCTATTTTTCCACCTTTAAATACATAAACAATCTTAATAACAATACCAAGGGGTGATGAGTGATGTTTATCTTCTGGTACAAACTTGATAATGGCATGCACAAGAAAATGCTATTACCATAAGTTTGCAATTTAAACCCTGGCTCTCTAGTGCGAGGCTGCAGTATTTTGACTCTTCTAAAAAGAGGACTCTAAATACTTTTCCCGACTTCATCATTATCTGCTGAAATATATTGATGCTTCCAAAGCAAAGAATGAGGAGATGGGGCTGGGAAACAGGGATGGAAACAAAGGTTTAAAGGCAAGTATTTGGAAACTGATAATGGGGGTTTTATCAAAATGCTGCTGTGTCAAACATAGTTAGGAAATAATAGAGTTGGCAGCTCGACAACTTCTGGAACTTCATTTAAGTCTTTCCTGTTTTTGTAAACAGCACGGGGATGAAACTCCAGCAGTGCTTCTTTCACGAGCTCATTTTCTATTCTTACAACAATGCACCTTAATTCCAATTTGATGAGTATTCCTGCCAGCAACACATTTTCATTTTCCTAAACCTCTGCCTGGGGACTTCTCAGAGCTGATGGTGCTGTTTTAGGGCCAATTTCTTGCAGTCATTGCTACCTATTCCTATCCACACAGCCTTGCCAAGATGCAAGATAGATACTAATCTATAGGAGTTCACAGGCTAAAGCAGATTAGGCACAATAGGTATAGTCAGTGAATGATGAAGGAGGAACCAGAGATCATCTAAAAAGAAGCAGGAGTAAACAGAGGTGTGATGTATTCTTATTCTTTCGAAGATACGACACGGTAACACCAGCTGTCCTCACCTAGGTGTTCCTCCAGCATACTGACTCTGCAGAGAACACCAGGGCAACTCAAGTACCATCCAAGACATCAAAAAAGACTCATCAGACCTTTGCATCAGCATCCAGCTCATTCTGTCCTATGAACTACGGTACACCAGAATACAGATAAGGCTCCAGGCACTAGGTTAACTTCCCATATATATAAAAAAATTATTTCCTGACATCATCTTTTATCAGGAACACCTTGAATATCAGTGGCTGTTGAAGACACTGTAATGAGGTCTGCCAGAGAGCACGGTCTGTGGCACCGCGAACGGGAAGGCAGGCAGCCAGCGTGAGCACGATGGGGTACACCCCACAACCTCCCTCTGAGGACACGTTCTGCTGTCCAGCCGTGCTGCTGCTCTGCCACAGCTCTGCCAGGGCAGCGTGCCTTCCTGGAGCTCCCCTCAGAATGGGATTCCTAAGACCTTCTTCTAAAACATTTAAAACTCAAACATAAATATATAACAGCTGAAGAGCAATTCTCTGTGTTCCCTGGTAGGTATTTTCAGAGAGTTGATTTTGAACATAAGTTTCATTTTCCAGAGTTTAGCTACATGAAATACCAGAAACCTGTCGAACATTTCCCTCCACTAATCCTTTTACCTAACTTCTCATAAAGTTTTAAATCTTTACTAAACTTTGATATTTAATGCATTTGATATTCTGCTGGATGCTATTTTTTTTCCTCTAATTATTTTACTGGCAACATCTGTGTTGAGTAATTTGGAATCCTCTAAATAGGGTTACATTGTATTAATAAGCCAACATCTCTTGGTCCTGATGTTTAATTCCTGTTTTTATTTATTTATTTTATTAGTAGTGTATTTCCAGGAGAAGATTTAATTTGTATGTATTAAGCACCCCAAACACACAGTCTCACAACTCCGGATGCGTTTCATTACGCGTAATCCCCAGTAATGAATCTTTTCAAATCTCTCCTACAAAACTCTCCTCCCTCTTTTCATTCCACCTCAGATGCTTCTTGAGGAACTTAATCAAATTTATTAGGAAGGAAGCTAAAAATTCCCAGCGTGCTAGGAGGTATTAATCTTTGCCGGATATAGATTTCTACCTATCCCATGAGTCACCATTATTCCTCCAGCACAATTTTAGGACTAACGGGGGCTAAAGGAATGTTCCATCCCTCAGCTTCACTATCTGCCAGTTCCTGCAGTATTTACTAACAGACCTGAGATTGTGGTGCGAAGTTCTTTCTCTCAGGGGACAAACTTTACCTTCCTACTATTAATTATCTCTTCATTTCCTACACATCGTGCAGCTGCAAAGGAGGTGTAATCTTAATAAAACAAGAAAATGATCTTTTAGGAGAAATGTAATTTCTCACTAAGGTATAGATATTGGAATAAAGGAAATTAATCATCTATTTATTTACACCACATGTTTAGCATTTCCATGGGTTTATGTATCAAGTCTTGATTACAGGATTATCAGAGCCTCTTTTTAGCTAATCTGTTTTTAATTAACGTGTGCTTGCCAGCCTGATATCCCCATCTCCATCAATTTTACTTCATTTGCAATATTTTAGCTTTACTCGGTGCCAAACTGAAAGAAAAAAAAGCTCATTAAAACCAAAGAAAAGTAGTAAAAGTATTTAGTAAGCTCTAATATAAAGCTTTAATTAAGGAAAGCATTTAAGCATGTGCCTGACTTTATGCCAAGGCTTAAGCACATGTGAAATTAGTCTTAAACATTATGTTTAATTGGACTCCATGTATCATTAACAGTTTGAATTGAATTGCAACAAAATAGTCCTCTATATTACAAAACTTTTGTCTTCAGTAAGTCATCAATTCCTAAGCCAGGGACATCACTACAGCTGCAGCCACACTGAGCAGTCAAGGCAAAAGATCAGGCTTGTTCCCACCGATGGGATAACTGGTGGACTATATTCTGTTAATACCATGCCATTAAAGCAGGGCTTCTGCAGGGAATACCTGAAGGCCACTGTAAGCTGCATTCAAAACAGAGTTTGAAAAGCTTTTGGTGCTACTTGAACGTGCAGCATGCAAAAAGAGCCGACTGACAATGGGGAGTAGCCTTCTACTCATCTCTTGCTGGAGATGAGTAGAAGATTTTGAAGGCTGTTGCCCTGCGCTGCTGTGGTCTCTCACCTTGCCAAGTTAATTTCCGAATTAACATTTAAAATGTCTGTTTATATTGCACCTTCAAATCACCCCACTCAGAGTGGGGCAGATCCCTTATAACTCTCTTGGAAACTTACCATGAGAGCCTGGGGAAAATCACTGGTGTCTGGAGGCCTCCCCTAAAAGGCTCTGGATCACAAGCCATCGAGACTGCTGTTCTGATGGCAGTCCCAGCATGACCAGCAATGGGACTTCACCTCCAGTTCTAACACTGTTTGCATTTTCTTTTACTGGATCTTAAGCTCCAAGAAGATCCACTCGGGATGAGAGCCAACTGTGTAACCAAGTCCATCTTATGTCTGCCAGGAAGTCATTTCCATGGGAAAATCACATTTTCTGTATTTTACATCTGTTTGCTCTTTCACATCACTGCTCTCATTGGGAATCACATAAAAACAAAGCCAACAGGGAGAAAATGTATGGATGTGCAAAAGACTACGAGCTCAAGATGCACATTTATGAAAGTGAACTCCCCAAAACATCCAACTCTCCTCGTGACTGCTGAAACCAGGGCAATCTGATCAGTCACCAAACTTCTAGCAGGATTTCAGGATACTAATTCATGTGATTGGATTAAAACATTTAACAGACTTTTGCCTTCATACATAAGAATAAAATTAGCAAGTATACTTATTAATTCATAGAGGAAGCACTTAGGTTTAAGTGGCATATGGCTGTGCCAAAAGAGGGCAGATCTAATGACCTGACCTGTGATTAAAATTATGAGCTACGTTCACTTCTACTCAACTGTTTTAATGATAAATCTTATTACCCCGTTGTTACAAAGACAAGAGGTTAGCTCATGTACCCAGAAGAGGAACAGTGTTATCTCCTTCAGAGGATGTAGCAAAGATACAAGATAAGGAAATCTTTTTTAAAAATGTAAATGTCGAGATAGAGAAGTAAACTGCTTACAGTGAACAGTGTCTGGCAAGTCACACATGTGCCTATTTTCTACCACAGAGCAATTAGGCTTCACCAGCTTCTTTGTTCTCTCCAGGAGAAATTAAGGGAAACCAGAACACCACAGCCTCGGGTTTGGATGCAAGAGGGAAGTGCCAAGCAAAAGACAAGCTCACACAGGGAACAGCCAGTCCATGAGGAGGTCTGGGGTAAAGCAGCACAGGGGAGGAGCATATTTTATTAAGATATTATTTATTATTTCTTTATTAAGATATTATTTTCCTGAAGAAAAATGTCCTGGAAAATGCTTTCTGCTGGGTAAACCAAATCTAAATGAGAAAACTTCATTAAAAATATTCTTCAAGAGTATTTTCTCCTTAAAAAAAGCTTCCACATACTCCAAATCCATTTATATTTACACCTATTCAAGAATAAACCCATAAACTGCCTTTCTTGCAACACACACTGAAGGAGTACCTGCCTGTAAAGTGATGCCCAGGCTTCGTTCTGGCAGCGTGCACAGGAGTGAAGTGGCACTGAGAGATCACAGCAGCCCTGCCTGTGCCAGCGAGGCACGGTAACGGTGGGAAGCTTGGCCTTCCTAAGAGAAAAGAATCTGGGCCAGTGAAGAGGGAGGTGCAGCATCCTGCAATGCCAGAAGCATCGCTGGCACTGGAAGCACCCATGCTCCCCTTTGCCAAAACTTCTCAATTCTGGCTTGGGATGGAGCCTCCACAACGTGAGATAATCATTCACCTACTTCCTCCTTTTTCCTCAGTAAAAAAAAAACAACCTCCAGTAAAACGTATCCATCAATTTCCACTTGCGGTGCTTTGCTGTTGTATCAACATTTGATTACTCCCAGTGCCTTGACTCCGACCACATTTGTCAGACTGGTTCTCAGAGCAATAAAAGAAACCTGTAATTTTTGATGGATAATAAATCCAGAAATAAAATCGACCCCAGTTAAAATCTAACTAAGGTAAGCAAATTAAACAGTCTTTAATTTCTAGTGGACACTATTCTCCTCAGTGATAAGGAAGGTTCTTGCTGCTTGTAACTTAATGGGTAACATACATCTCTTGTAGTAGGCAAAGGGTATTCCATGCACTTGTCCTAGTCAGTAATTGAAATGCTTTTTGCAATTCAATTTCCTTTTAATTTTGCTTCCAAACAGCATACCCTCAGATAAGAATGCCAAATCCTATCAATAATTTAGCATTTACGTCAAACATAGAAGTATTTGCAAGGAAACTCTAACTGCAACAGAAATGATGCTATTTAGCCTTTCACTTAACAAAACAATAACTGCATTCAACCAATTGCAGCTGTAAAAAATGGACATAATCTAAAGTTAAGGGTTTCAGTTTTCAGTCGCTTCTTGTTGATGCTTAAGAAACTATCAAGTCATGGGTTTAGCCCACTGCTTCAATTTCTTGCTCTATCATTCATTGTGGGGAAAGACCTTCAGATTAATATTTTCTCTTCAACAGTTTCTACGATGACTTGTCAGTACAGAAATTTCCAGAGCCTTCATTCCTAGAATATTTCGGATACCATGATGCATATGGATTCAAGGCTAACATAATGGCTTAAAGACTACTTGAAGATCACAGTGTCACTTCACATTAATTTCCATATAAAATCTGTTTGCTTCAATTCTCCTGAAGCTGCCATACATTTTGCACTCTGCTGGATGACTCTTGGTGTAAAGATTGAATTGAGCTGGCTGGGGCATACGCTGGATCTGGAGAATCAATAGTGGTATTTGAAGCTGTAAATGATAACCGGTGGCCTAGAACCGTAGCATGCCCAGCACTTAAGCTGCATATGTAACAGGAGCTAAGAGCTAACCTGGAGTTAGTGACATCAATAGAGCTGCATTAGTGTGAGAGAGAGGACAAAGCAGAACAACTAACTGCTGGAACCAGGAAGAAATGACAGCAAAGTTCCCCAGTAGGCAAGTTATTTCCTAATGGTTCACCACAGTCGTTGTTCTGTGTTGTCCTGGAATGCCTGTTCGTGGTCAGATATGGTGTAGCTGGCTCACTGCTACACTCGACTATTGTTCCTTGCACCCCAAGTACGCCAGCAGTGCCACTGTGTCAGTGCACACAGAGCTGCTGCAATCACGGGCTGGATGGGGAAGATGGCCATGTTGTTTACAGTTGAGGGTTTCTTCTCTTGTGTTAATACTGCTACTTACCACAAATTAATGCTACATGAGTTTTAATGTTCTATCAAGAGTTAGTAGATAGATTTTCGGTCAAGTTCGTTTTGAAGGCAAGCATAACTGCCATAAAATCCAGTTCATTTATGGGATCATGAGAAAATGCTCATTCCAGTCTAACCAACCATCCAGTATATAAACCCTTCCGAGCTGAGCGCTGGCATAGGCAGGCAGTTCATTAACAGGAGCTACCGGAGCAGATCTCCACCAATCGCATGGCTAAGCCACCCCTCATTAATTTCATAATTACACTGTGTATGTCCCACACATCAGATCTCATGTTTTTGAGCTATTAAAATACAGCTTTCATTTTCTAAAAGGCTAACCACATTAAATCACAGAAGCCAGAAGGAGCACTCTCTTAAACAAATCATAATTCACGTTAGACATTTAAATCGACTTTTTTTTCTTCCTTGATGACACAATCTAGCAGGGTGCAGCATTGCTGATCTTCAGAAGCTGCTTGTTCTTCAGAGATCAGAATTTAATTATTAAGAAAATGACAGTAGTGATGAATAGGCTGGTAAACGAAATAACTACCTTTTGGGTTGTGTGTGACATTCTAGGTGCCATTATTCTCACCATCTCTTGAGAAAAAGCTGGAGTTGGTCTTAAAAACAAAGTCACTTTGACTTCATATGATCAATAGACACACTGATCCTACACAGTTCACAGACAAAAGCTATTTAGGACACAACTCTGTCAGGACCCTATATATCCTTAATTCCTTTCAGAAGCCGCCACAGAAGTTTGCACCGCAGTACTGTTCACCTACCAACACACACATTTATTTTTCCCAGTGAAAACCAGAAAGCAAACACACAGCACTACTTGGGCAGCACTTGGAATGAAAAGTCCTCCACAGCTCCAGCAGGCACCTAGCATGAGACAGGTCCAGCTCCAGCATTCAAAAGCCAACATCTTACGTGCTTCCACACAAAAGCACATACAAACACATTTCCCCCAGCACCTATTCTGCCTGACAGCTTCTTTTCTTTTTCCCCAGGAGCTCAAAGTATTTCTTTCTGTACAGAAAACTCTTCATCCCTTTGATTGTACTACCCATCAATACGCCAAGTGAAATTTTGACTACTACAAACATACAATCAACACTGGCAACTATACCAGAAGGCTGCCTTCTTCCTCCTCAAATGGTGGTGTGCAGGTCAATTACAGCAGCTGTCATTAGATACATACTGCAGTTAGTTGTACTGAGACTGTCCATGTGTCCTCCCCACACCTTCCCACAGAGGAATCGAGCTAGGGGAAATGGAACCGGGGTTTGACGTAGTTGCTTCGGAGTACATCGGAGGCTACTAAATGCATAGCGAGAAGTTACGCTAAATGCTGCACGTTTCCATGGCTCTTCTGACAGGCTGCTCTACCTGGGGAAAGCATCATCCCAAACTAAACTAAACCCTGAAATCCATGCTCTGCTTTGTACTGTAGAGCGCAGTTAAAATGGTGCACAGCAGGAAATCCTCTGCAGTTAGAGGATTTCAGATTTTCAAGGAATACTTTTTCTTATCAGCAAATTCTAGCAAATTTAAATTTGAACTCTCTTCAGTAACTTTATACACAACTGGATTTCTTGTGCACCCTTCTGCCTTCTTCCACATGGGCCTGAAGCTATCTGTAAACCACTCCCCAGCAGACTACAGCACTGCTCTGTCCATCACATCTCTTCTCTCCGAGGTGAAGCAGAACAATGCGTCACTTCTTAGCAGTGTTGATGTGAACGGCATAATAAAGCAGCTCGCCGAAGTGTACTGTGAGGATTCTTGTCTGCAAACGTTACTGCAGCCCAAATTTACAGTTTCATGGGAAACATTACATACTTCCACGGCCCAAATGAGACAAAACAATTATACGTAAATGCAGCCACTACACTCTCTTCTAAGAGCACCTCAAGATTTTCTAGCCATCCAAAGATGAGAATCTTAATTGCAAATGCCAGGCACATTTCCTCTATCAAAGTAAAAGCGTCACCTTTATCACCTTTTCCATTTACCTCTCCCAAACTACTAATGCAGCTTCAAATAAGACTGGAGACAAGTGATTTGCATTCAAAATAGCTCGACGGTAAAATATTTCAGTTACATTTTGTTTCCTTGACTTCCTGTCTTGGTTAATCCAAAATCACTGTCCCCAGACTCTTGAAAAATTAAAAAACCCCAAACAAACTAATCCTTCACATTAATTTTAAAACTTCTCCATTTATTTTGTTCACTCCACACATACTTTTTTTTTTCCCCCTCTCTCCTTCAAAATTATACTGTGAAAATACTTTGGGACTCCCCTGCAATATGGAAAAGTTCCCTTTCAGGAGAACAGTGAAAATGAATTATTGAATCTCTTTCTACTCCACAACTGTAAAATGTCATCAACAATTCTTATAAGATCACCAGCTGTTGGAAATGGCTTGACTTTCTGCACTAACCTTTAACATTTGTAGGTTGCAAGAGAAACTCTGTACTTTTACATCTGCTTAAAACAGATCATAACCAAAATGAGACTAACACTAAAAATTATGTCAGAGAAATGTACAGGCGCGTGTGCATGTCTGGCTGCCAATAAAACTCACCTGCTCATAATCCTCCTTCAAGGCTTTCAGGAATACTTCACTATCTCTTCTTAAAGTTTAATTCAAAGTTTAAGTTAACCAGGAGAAATTCTCTTGACACTGAACCTGTGTGAGAATATGACATTTAATGTGACTTAAAGAACGTCACCAGACAGCACAGAATAAAGGTTGGTGGTACCTGGTCATAAGCTTGGTATGAAGAAGAGGATGACTGAAGGGTATGAACGACAAGTACCAGAGAATAAATTGGTTATGGTGGGAGCTGTTTGTAACCACCAGTTTCCAGTTCTGTAGGCCCCCTCCAAAGATCATCGTGCTCCCTCTACATATGGAAAGGAACTGGGTTTCATAACTGGCACAGCAAATCTGGGTCTCCAAACAATACAGCTTCAGGGGTAAATAAGTTACAGCTAGTCAGTCAGCATTAAAACTCACCCAACGTAACAGAAAAAGATCCTCCTTTGCTACAGTCTCAGCTAAACATTTCTAAAGGCTTTAAGCAAACACCCAGATGAAGGTTTGCAGTAATATCCATTCTATCTGCAGCCATCCCTGATCTATGGCTAAAAGGGAGACAAATTCAACAACAGGATTTTGAAGAAGCAGAGGAAGAGATCAGATTCAACTCTTTGGTGTTAGGGATATTCACTGTTGGCTCCCAGGATAAGAAATTAAACAAAAGACACTGAGTGCAAACAGCATTAAACCAGCAATTAAATATCATTTACCGGCGATTGGAGAAATCCTAACTTTCCTTTCTCAACACAGAAATCAAAAGTTGACATTAAATATATATATTCTATATATTGTTTGATTACTTTATCACTTTTCATAAATGAATGACAAATATTCTTCTACCTCTGTAATGTAGGGAAGGCACATAATATGTTCCACCCACTTAAAAGCTGGGAGCAAAACAGCTTGTTTCCAGTTTTCACATTTTACTGCCTTTCTTACGTTGCATCCTCATTTTGAATTATGGCAAATCTTGTTCTACACAAATTTAGATCTACCCATTCTTGAATTAACCTGTGTCGCCAGCCTGTTGGGAGTCATTTTGTTTGAACATCTGGACCAACCACATGTTTCCTACTGAAAATAAATCATCATTTATGAGCTATGAGTATTAGCAGAGGGTTGATGAAGGTTGGACTACATATGGTTAGTGAATTACAAGAAAATATTATATAAAGGTGTGTTTGGAAACGGTGTGGAACACACACTGAAAATGAGGTGCCTGTCTCGGTCTCTAGCAAGGTAGTTAATAGTTTTAGAGTTCAACTGGGTCTGCATGTATTAGAAATTTAATATTATAGTGCTGTCCATATATTTAATTATTATTTAACATCTCATTTTAGAGGGGGAAAAAAGCAGAGGCTGTGATGCATATGTGACTACAGAGTCTCAGTGATTTTGTTCTACAAATTCAAGACAGCGCGGGTCTCTCTTTAGTGAGTAAGTGTGATTCCAAGAGAGCCTTCAGCCATCCTTGAATCCATAAGATACTCCAGCATTTTGCCCTCACACCCCTCCCTGAAATGTCTTTTCTATATGAGACACAGGGACCTGGTGCTGTCAAAATCCAATATTCCAATTATCTGTCACCTAAACATTCAGAGTTAAATTCAGTAATACACGGGAGTCCTTCCTTTCTGTGAGGTATGAAATCAACCTTTCCATAGGAATCCTATCGGTGTTTTATTTACAATATCCCTATCTGGCAACAGCAACAAATTAATTGTGAGTCTATCAGGGTCTCAAAGCACCTTTACAACAAGTCGTAATTCCCTGCACAGCATAAAGGAAAACACAGACAGCTCATCTGAAAGTCTTTTTTTTCCTAAAATATCACAAATGCAGAGACAATGATGAACAGGAATATAAAAATATAACTAATGTTGGTCTTAAAGGCAGAGGACGGGCAAGTAAACTGCAAGAACCACATGAGGACAACTGTGTTGTCCAAGTACCTATGCAACCTGGACACTTCTCTTCATCTCCTTGCATTCCCAGACTGAAATGACACCCACAATGAGTTTTCTCTTAGTCTTTGTTATACCTTACTCCTTGCTATCACATCTACACATCAAACGATATTAATTCTTTTTTTCAGGTGCTAAGTTGAACCAAAAAAACAGACTTTGCAATGGACTGAAGCTCCTGCAAAAAGTGTTACAGCATTTCATCGGCGTGAAAGGATTATGGCCCCGAGGCTCTGCTGTTAGGAAGAGTAGCTGTAAAACTCCTCTAAATCTTGCATAATAATCTGTACAGCAAATTTTATTTCATAATATCAATGTCTTAACTCTGTGAAGCCTGCGATTGAATGAGAAGACTAGGCTTGGAAAAACCAACAAATATCCCCACTTGCAGCAGATTAGAAATGCCTGAAAGTGTGATTTGAGTTTGGGTTAACTAATCAAGACACAGAAGACTTGGATAACCATCCCAAATTCATTATTTTGAAATCTTCTGGGTACCCAGCCAATCACATGGTTTTCCTACACCCAACTAATGCCTTTTTTTTATCATCCTCACGCTGATTACATCTAACATAGATCACAACACTCACTGCACCTAAATCTTTAGTGCTATCAGAGGGTGTGGAATGAATACTTAAGAACAGGATGCATCATGCACTATAGATCCACGTTATTGACTGGATAATAAAAGTCAAATAAAATATCAATGAATGCACTCAGGACCAACACATTCCAGCTCCTCGAGTAGTAAACTGTTTGAATGCCAAGAGGCTTCCTACCATAAGGTTATACAAAGGTAATTTGGGCACCAATTTTGAATATCAAGTGACATAATCATTTTTGAATGGATAGCCTAAACATAGGCAGCAATTGGAATACAGGTACTGAAAGCACTGCCCCATCATACAGTTTACAGCCTATTTAAGGTACACTTTCTGAATCCAAGGCCACGCCAGAGCCGGAATGGTCAACTCTATCCTTTCTGAGCTCCTGACCGCGCGACCCCGTCCCTGCTCCCCTTGCATCAGCACAAGGCACGTGCAGATGTGTAAGGAGCTGGATAAGCTTCTTTCTACGGGATTAATTTTCAGCTAGATCTCTAAGCTGATCCAAATTCCCATATCATTACAGTATTGCTGGTGCTGACACAGAAAAAGCGGAGGGAACATGCTGGAGTGGAACAATACTGAGGGGGCAAGGTTCACCCACTTCAGCAGCAGCTCACACTGAAATCTGTTTAAGCTAATCGCAGGAAAAAAACTCTTTCCAAGTCCTTTCTGATGTTAAAAGGATCTTACCTGCTAGCTAAAAAATGTGCCTTGTATCCATTTGAAGGTTTTTATTGAACATTTCATGACAAATTCAGAAATGACTTGGAATTAGCATGAACCACTGTACTTTTCCACTTTCTCTATCCACTTCCATAGATGCTTTTCACAATGGCCACTGTCAGACATGCTGTTCTCACAGCAACCTCCCTTAATAAAGCAACATCTATTTCACCATCCCAGAAGGCCACCATGAAAAGTCTGCAGCCAAAACTACAAATTTATCTGTAACAGCTTATTTTTGAGAAGACCTGGGTCAGAGAGCAGGTACGTAGTGAAGGAAGACCCAGGCTGTGTTGACAACTGGAATCTGCATCAACTACATCAACCCTTTAGAGCAAGCTCTTCCATCACAGGCCTACAGGCAGACATCTACCATTACTACTTTAGCTGACTCCTTAAAGCTAGAGGTCTCATCTAAGACTGGGATCGAGGCCCCCTGGAGTTACGGAGGCTCCCTCTAAGTCACTGAAGCACGAAGGGAACTTCCCGAGTCCATTCATGTCATCTATCTTAGACTCCTGTTGCTAAACTGCTTTTAGAGGTTCATGCCTCTCTCCATTGACTAAAGATGGGAAACTACAGAGCCAGCTTAGAATAATAACCTGGCTTAATCCAAGCGAAATAAAACCATCCTTCCTGTCTAAATCAAACCGTTACATTCCAAAACATCAGAATACTGGAAACAGGAAGGCAATTCCAAGAAGATGTAAATAAACTGTACTGCATGAGAGAAAAATTTAAAGGTAGGCCGCAAGTTCAGACTTTACTGAATTTGAAGCTTCAGGCAAGGCCCGTGCATCTTCATTCAAAGAAGTCCTTTGTTTTTAGAAAATGAATTACCAGCTTTGGCAAGTGCAGCAGCATTTGCCCTTTCCTCGATTTTTCTGTCTATTACGATTTGAAGGTGCTGAATGATTCCATCCTGTGAAATATATCTCAGTTAATTAAGAGGTTGTATTTTTCTTCAAGGAGGAGTATCCTTCTTCATGAAATAGGAGATGAATGCTTTCTAAGTCAGAAAACTTTTGGGTAAAAGTAAAATAGGTTTTGGAAGACCTTCAGATTGGAAGTGAGGAAGTGCAAAGCTGCATATGAAGGCATGGAGCATTCTTCCTTTGTCCAGCTTGGAAACACGAGACCAGGTAAACACATGGGGTCATACGAGCAAACAAGGAGTCCCAGCTCTGGAACACCACACAAAATGCCACAAATGGTGCAAGAGGAAAGGTGAGCTTTGAGAGTGGTTTGTGTATCATAGAAGCAGGAGATCAGGCAACTCACATATTGACTCTGACACCAAAACCCTACATTAAAAATATCAAGGGCTTCTTAACTTTGTACGTGTACATCAACTTCTCATTTCAGTAAGCAGGAAAACAAGTGTATTTTCTGTATAAACACATTCAGCTGAAAAAGCCTCCACACTTGTGCTGTATGGGGAAAAAAAATAATATCTTCTCAAGCTGTTCAGTGCAAACCTTAAAGTGACAGGAATTAATAAGTGGCAGTTCAGTAACAATGGACCGGTGCACCACAGAGCTTTGAAAAATGCCAGTGACTAATATGTAATAGAACTCCTGGAGGTGGGATAAAGGTGGCGAGCATGAGGAATGTGTATTTCCTCAGAGGCTACAACAGTAGGCATTATTCCTACTGTGACAGGACCAGACAAAGGAGATGAAAAAGAATTCTCATCCTCTGTTACGCAGAGGGGCCGCCTCGGGTGGTGCAAAGTGCTATCAACAGCTCATTTCCCCACTCTAGACACAGGGAATTATTTCAAGACATGGTGCTTTGCGCTGGGCTCATTTTTTGCTCCTGAGAGACCACAGAGGGGAATGAAATAAATGGAAGTTTGATCGGATTTGGTACAAGCAATAGTTCCCCGGATGGTTCTGTACAATACTGTGCCGAACAGGAGCTCGGCACAAGGTGTCACTTCTCTGGTGCTTTCTAATCAGAAAGAGAAGAGTGCTTTATGGTAGATAAGCACTTCTCTCAGACATTGCATCTGTGATTTATGCCCATTCTTTATTATGACTTCTGCTGGCCTAACTGAGGTTCAGATGACGACAAAGGTCCATCAGGGTGTTCAGGAGACATGCTCCAGGACTATCCCAGGACCACAAACTTCTCCTGCAGGTGCAATTACATGGCAAGCTGGCATTTCCAACAGACTGGTTCTGTGCTCTTACAAGACGTAATTTTACTAAGATGGTACATGACACAGCCTTCCTGTATCATTACATTTATTCTGGAACGACCTTCTGGGAGCATATGAGAGTGCTGAGGATCATTAGAGCTGTGCTATGGTGCCTTCAAGCTTTCACAGCTTCTCTCTCAATTTCCTAAGGAAAGAAAGTTTCTCAGAATAGAATGCAAAGTCTTACTACCTTCTGCGTAAAGGCCCCATCAGTTGCCATGCTGGGCTCCTCATTTAATCCATGCTCTCTTGAACCTCACACATCCTTGCTAGAACAGAGTTTAGCCAGTCCTGCAGTGCACAGCCAAGCAGACAGCACCAGCATCCCTGCAGAAACCAGGCAGACAGCATCAACATCCCAGTATGTATATTGCTTGCTCTCCAGAAGTCAGATGCTCAACAGGTCCTCTGATGCCTCTGGAGCTAAATTGATTTGTTTCACTTAAGTGATCTAATTCAAGATTGTGTTGGCTTTACCCCAAAGCTGCCTCCTGCCCTGATACCTAAAAGTGTGAGAATCAACTATCAGGTACTTTTAAACTTTTTATCCTTTGATCCTTATTCCCATTTTTTGGGGGTTGGTTTTTTTTTGTGTTTTGTTGTTGTTGTTGTTGTTCTACTTTGGTACAAGTGAAAATTCTGAGCCTACAGATTTTGGGCAGTAACTTACCTGGAAACAGCAGCAGCTTTTTTATTTATTTTGAGTTACTCTGATTTAAAATTTCTTCCAGAAATGCAGAGCTGCTGTTTTCTCCCTACAGAACATCACCACATCTTGAAAAGCCACCTGAAAAAGTTGCAGAGAAAGCCTTTGGCTTCTTACAGATTTGGAAACTCATACTAATTTGGGCAAAAAAACCCTTGTTTTCTACACCAAATATCCACATCTCAGAAGTAAAATATTCCAAATGAAAAAAAAAGTTACAGAAGTCCAGACAAGAAATGACATTCATCCATTTTTAATGCCTCACTTTCTTCCAGTAATTCACTACAGGATAAAACCCAAGACCACGCACCCTGTGAGAGCTGGTCCAAGTTCCACTTCGAGTAGCAGTAATATGACAAAGTTACATTAAAAACTACAGGAAATGTCATCAAAAGTCATTATTTTGTTAGCACTGGAAATCTCCTGTATCTGAAATACTCAGATGGGGCAGCTCTATATGAAAAATCTGCTAACAGGTGAAATGGAAAATAAGGAACTTCCAGGTTAGCATCAAGTATTTGAGAAAAGGTTTATTTATGCACTTACTAGAATAACTGTTGGCTACATTTCAAGCTCACTGTCAAAGTAGTTTTTATTATTCATCCTCTTCAATTTTCTTAGCTCTCCCCTCTTGTCCTGTAACAGTGATTCACTCGGGCTATTTTTTATGCTAAGCACAAGGAGTTCCAAAAATCACGTATGACACACAAGATTAGACCCAGCCAGTGCCTAAAAAATTATCATCTTACAAACTTCATTAAGATGAAACCTTCACCAACATATTTTTCTCAGATACTCTGTCTCCAACTACTAGACAGTGGTGCAGAGAAGACTGGTTCTAACCCTGTGCCCAGCAAAGGGTTTTGTTATTATTTGACCTGATCAGTACCAGCAGTGTTGTTCTTTACACAGTCCTGCATTATCATCAGATCATGGTGTGTATATGTGTCAATTCTCATCACATTACTTTCCTTACTTCACTGTATTGCATGTTGATGTAACAACCCCTTAGATTTGAAAAAAAGAAGTCCCTTATGCCACGTGCAAAAGCTCACAATCCTATTTCTGCAAACAACTGAGCATGACTAAACTCTTAAAACTGTTCACTTAGATCATTTGGGCTGCTGGGAATATGTGTTAGAAAAGTTAATTTAACCGGGGCACTAATCCTATGCATCAGAACATTACAGCAAAGAAATTCCTTTTTTTTTTTAATGCTATAAATTCATTATGAAACATCACAGAAACAGCAAGAGACAGCTCTCCAAACACATTCTAGGAACATATTACTTCACTCAAAACTTAACTTACAAGGTGCACAATTCACTCTGACACATAACGTTTAAGAAAAAATTACAGTGCATCTTTAAAGTATGCTGCAGATGTTCTTAGGATTAAACTTGCTCAAAGGCAACACAGCATAAGGACAAATGCAGTCATTCTAAGTGCTCAATGACAGCCAGGCACTGTCGCCAGAAGTAATATTTGTTAACATACGTTAACAATGTAGAAGGTGACACTTATGCAGAAATCTCTTACCTGCCTTGGTTGAATCGCTCCTGACAAGGTTTGTTCTGTGAAAGATGCAAATCTTTATGTATAAATCAGAAGCAAAGGTGTGCTTGGCACATCCAGTTTTCAGCAAAGCTCAAGTGTTACATGTGTAAGTAATAAATTGGCTTCTCAAAGTAGCTCAGACCATATTAATTGGAAACAGAGTCACTGCTTGCAAGGTTGCTGATGCTGCTCCTTCTGCTTTGTGCCTTTGCAGAGAGCTAATGTATGAATAAGCCAGAGAGCAAATCCCTTTCTCTCTCTTTCTCTCTTTCCCTTTCCCTCTTTCTCTGAAATGGTGAGTTGGAGTTCAGTTTATTCTGCAGACGGTGGCAGAGGACAGGCTGACGGACAGGAGTGTTGTTTCCTCCCCTGCCGAGACACACTGAATGTGTTGTGAATAAAGACAAAGCCCTCCACCAGTGCACCACATCACTCTGTAGATAAGAGCTGCAAGGATGTGCTGTGCTGTTCTTCAGCACGCAGACAAGCCTGAAACGCAGCCGGACAAACTCCTCGTGCTTTCCTCACGGAAGATCTGCACCAATAAGTTCTGGTGGGGACCACACCTCCTCTGCGAGGGGAACTCCATCTCTGCAGCTGGCAAGAGTTCTGTTTTGCCTTCTGGAACTGGCTACCTATACCATCTGAATTTTCTACATCACAAAGGGCAATTTAGCTCTAGTTTCTCCTTCCTGATAATGGGAAACTAGCTGTATAAACTGCCAGTTTTCCAGATAGTGACCTAACCCCAGTGAAAGCCTTACAGACACGTCAGTTTTAGGGTTTGCACTGAAGTTAGGCCTAAAGGATACTTGCTGAAGAGCTTTGCACGTGAAAAAAGCACTTTTCCAGTGCTTTCCCCTCTACCCCCTCCCCTTCCTTTTCCATTTTAAGTTAAGGAATTCCTAGATAAAATGATTAACTCCTGGAAACTAGTAATGAAACCACTGGAACAATAAAGCCAAGCTGACTGTAAACACAAAGTAAAACTTCCTAATAGGCAAACAACACATGGAATGATCTGTTTCAAAAGCCATGCTGACCACGAGGGAAGTGCATGCCGGTTCAAGTTCACTGTTGACTTGAAGCAATACTAAGTGATAATATTTATTTTCCATGCTCCTTTATATGAAGAGTGACTACTAGCAAGTAGAAAAGGCTGCAAGCAAAGTCATTAACGTAACAGCCATTTTTTAACAGGGTATTTTGCAGTAAAGCTTGCACATTTACATAGATGGTTACCTGGAAACTTATGCTTCAGTGCCTGACACAAAACTCTTACCAGCCTCCTTCCTTCATATCAAAGGCATCAAACTTTTCAGAAAAAGAAAAATAAATAGTAATAAAAAACCCCAAAACTTCTCCCACTTAATCCATTTTGAATTATTGGAAAGAACTTTCCTTCTCTCCACTCCCAAATGATAAGAAGCTCTTTGCCAACTACTGTCCCATTACTGGCTGTGAAATCTGGACATCTTAAAGCTCCTTGAGCACCAAGGTGCTTGGACTCTGGAGACAAAAGATATTGTAAGCAAGAGGAGACAGGATAAGCAATTCCTGGAAGCAACTCTACTCCCCTGATGGCTGGATACTTACAGAGCCACAAATTACCACGTGGAAACCTAAAAACTGGACAAAACTCTTGACTTTGTAGCAAATTAGCTGTAGGATGTCTGAATTTTGTAGCAGCAATGGCTAAGGAATGAAGACACTCCTCTGAAGTTCATAGACAAACCTCCACAGTCTTGTCATCGTGGAATAATGACCATTTATTATATTGAATAAAGAACTCTTTCCTGCAGCTCACCCTGTGTAGTTCTCCCTGCAAACGAAAGTGAATCCATTTCCCCCCAGTTCCAATCATTGTCACTTTGAGGTCGAGGTTTGACAAAAACAGAAATTACTGTGAAATTTAAGCTCTCTTGTCCAATTTCGTACGGTTTGAAAAAGATAACAAGCGTAAACATTATCGTGTTTATGCAAGTGTTCAACTCTGCAAAATGCAATTTGTCCCAGGCTGATATTTACACTGAACCTGATCCGGCTGTCAATCTTATTGCCATTGTTTCAGTGAACTTAAGTAACAAAGAGACAAAGGAAAAAAGCACATGGCAGCCTGTGCCAGCTTTAGGAGTGCACGTACAGAACGGAGAACATCAGGGACCAGAAACTTCCTTCAGTAGTGATCTACTTGTTCTCCCAAGAGTGCTGCTCCCCAAGCTAATTGAATCTGTAATCATTTGACAAGGCCTTAGAACTACCACTGGTACTGAAGCCTTTTTACCTCTTCTTCCTCTAAGCTAAAAACTTGAAGCGTGGACCAGAGGTCCCTTGCTTTTCTACCCCTGTATGCTCCAGAGGTGTTATGATGTAGCAGGGCAGTAACATTCACTGGGAAGGGAAAAGACATGTGCAGAAAGATAAACTTCCCCATAACACCACAGTGAGCCAAAGGCTGCATGGTGCTCAGTATTTCCAGGAGGAAGAGGAAGCTCTCACTTCCCACTGGTGTTACACAAGTGGAGCACTCTGCACCTTAGAGCCCTGCTGAACAACTACACAATCACATCCAGTGGTTAAAGGTCACCTGTCATAAAACACCATTAATCCTCTACTTACATACAGCCAACATCTCAAGGGTTACAGATAAAACTGTATGGAACAATGAACAGGATATTATTAAAACAGTAGACAATGAATGGGAAAAAACCCAACCAACTAAGGAAGCCCAGTTCCAAAGAGAAAACGATCAGCTTAACACTAAGAAACTAATCTGCTTCTATAAAATAAAATAAAAACCAAAACCAGAAATGTAAACCTGCTCAAACAAACTTCACTATAAGGTTAGTTATGTCATACATTTTGTGAGTTGGGAAGCACCATAATTTTCTCCTATCAACATGTCACCAGTTTTGTAATGAAGTATTGTACACTGCAGTCTGATCTCAAGGTGGCGGGGACCAAAATTGTCACAACTCTGAAATCTGCCTAAGGAGGCTGATGTAGCTGAAAAATGTCTGCACTGCTAATGCAGCTACTTCAGCTGCTCTCCTAATTCCAACGTGTTTTCTGAGCACGCGGAACTGTCATTATCTGAGTAACATGCCAGTGAGAAATAGTTATGTTTCTACAGTGTATAGCTCAAGCTTTTGCCAAAAGGGCCTTAAGATAGAGATTCTTCCATTTGTTCAGACTCCATCTGAGTCTGAAATACTTCAGTGGAATTAAAATCATTATTAAGTCATTGTAGCATAAGGAAAAGATGACCTAAAGATATTCCTTACTGACCTACATTACAAAAGTGACCCTCAGGTTAGCATCTGTGGGGAATCAGTGAACAAAAAGCACTGTGAATTAAAGGTTAGGAGTTAGTTGGTTTTTAAATGTTTTAAATGGTAAAGCAGAAGAGGGTGAGGGGGATTATTGGTTTGGGGAGGGTTAAGTTCTAACAGAGTGGGCCAAGACACCTCAAAAATTCAGCTGATGGTAAGGAAGGGAAATGGCACTGCGGATGGCTAGTGATTAGCACAAATAATCGAGACAAGCAGTGTTCTCCTGGCAAACAGGCTAACCTTAATGAAGGGGTGATGCTAAAATACCACCTCTCTCACTGACCTATTTTTTCCTAGTCACAACAAAACCATACCCTTCACCTTTTGAAGTTTGCCCGTGATCGGCAGGTAGTATGACAATAAACAGAAGCGCTCCAAGTCCCCATGCTAGATGGATCATTTCTTTCTAATCAGATGCTCTCACATGAAAGAATGATGCTGCATATATTAATTGCATATTCCATTAGATCTTCACCTTCATCTACAGCAGCTCTGTGGCCCCTACCAGTTCTTTAGCATTACTGAATTTATAAAATGTAGACTAGGCTTCTTTACAGCTATTTTTTGACTTGCACATCACCATCATATACTAGGAATATGAAGAGAGTGAGGAAGAGCAAAGAAGAAGTTAAGGAGCAGGCTCCTATTTACTGGTAGTGAAGGTACCCCCAGCTGTTTTGCTCGACTCAAAGCTGTACTGCCTCCACATCAGTTCACAACCTAATTAACTGAATCCATGTTATTTCTGAGAGCTATGAGGAGTTTACTGATTCACATCTTGGTAAATAAAAGGCTCGACAGTACTCCGAAATTTCAGAGCTGACGAGCTATGAAAAATGAAGACAGTCTCAGGGCAGGAGGAGAGGAGGTTCTCTCTCTTCTTTTCAGCTTATTTACTCATAGTATTGCCACCACATCTCTGGTCAGCAGTATTGCTCTTAAAGCTCCAGCACTGCAAATATTTCTTAAGACTCAGGGTTCCTGAGTAACCAAACCAGTTATCTGCAAACGCCTGCAGTTTCAAGGACCATAGCCATTCTTTCCCAAAAGTTAAACTAGAAAATAATAATTAAAAAAGTGCCTATTCAAAAAGCAGAATTTGCCCATTATTCTGGATCTGAACCATCCCATGCTGGAGATGCTCTCCTGGAGGGCTTGAGGTGCTTTATACCAGTCATAGCTACTGCAACATTTAGTCATAGTGTCTGGAGTCAATCTGATGACGTCCAGGAGCAGCTTTAATTTCCTCTTTCCATGACACTTTTTTTCCTCTGTTCATTCATCGATCTTTTTGTTCTTTTCATAAGCATAAAAGCCATTCTTCAAGAAAATAGAAAACACAACCGGGGCATAAACTTTTGTCAGATTTTATGTTTTGGAGACGGGAAGGGGATATATGAGACCTAGCTGGAAAGCAGAGTTTCAAATTAATAGTTTGGAAATGATTGCTTGTCCTCACATAAAGAGAGGGAGAAAAATTCTGGCCAAACCCTACATATATCTTTTACCTACAATATTCGGTGACTTTAAAGGGTGTTTGGAAGGATGAAGAACAAAGAGTAAGTCCTTTCTTTTGTACATTTACTGATCCATACAACCAATTGTATCTGGCCTTTCAAACACTGCTCTACAACTCAATATTTTTCACTTTATAGCACAGCAATTTTTCCATAAGCCAAGGGATATTAAACTACCAACTTCAGCTATTTCTCTAGTCAAAAGCATAACTGTCTAAATTACACTTGGTATACTTCAAATATTATAGTACCCAATTTGAATGATAGCCTGAAAATCACTAGGGATGGAAATCTAAAGTTTAGTCTAGAGAAAGTTGACAGCAGTACTCTCCATACAGGATACCAGACTTTCAGAACAAAGTAAGGAAAATATATTAAGCATAATAAAATGCTTCTTAATGAAAAAAGACAGAAATTTGTCATTTTCTTTTGTGATCTTCTCTTTTAATAAGGAAGATTGCATTTGATAGAAAGAAAAAAAAGAGAATGTGTCAGGGGAGAAACACTCTGCAAGTAAATTTTTACAATTACATAGGTCGTCAGATAACTTTGTAATAGCTTGGTTATTCCTAGAGTGTAAAAGACAGAAAATCAAGATCAATTCTGCCTTTGAGCTACTGGGATCCTTCACATGCATGAAATGCTAAATGCACTCATTATACATAATTATTTCATTACTATCTAAATCATCTGTGTATTAGCTCCGATAACTGTGCACCCAAGGGAGTGCTGTAGCTTTTGGGGACTTCTGTCATTTCATACTGGAAATAAAAGTGTGAAGAAAAGCAAGAGGCTTAGCTCTCAAATATCTGCAAAGAGAACAAGAAAAGGGATATGCAAAACCACTGCCTTTAGTCTGAAAATATAAATAAACCACTTCCCCCTGTTTGCCAAGCAAGGTAAGAGATGGAATGGAATTGTGAGCTGCAAACTTCAAGTTGACTTTGGTGTGTCTGAAATTAAGGGCAAGTGAGATGTCTCTATATTTAAAGAGGAAGAAAATCAGCCGCAACATCCCCTCTATTGGAAGAAAGGGTGTGAAATCCTAAAGCAAAGGAAGAAAAAGGCAAAACAGTCGCTGTCTTCTTACAGCTAGCTATCCTGTCTAGAGAGCAAAGTAAACACTTGAAAAGAATGCTGCGTAACCCCGTCGGAAGCAATTTAGCACATCTCTCTGACAGCATTTAGAAAGTGAAATTCAAAGCTGGCCAGACATAATCTAAGCAGAGAATGGGTCTGAAAGGCATCCTTCCCGTGGCCCAAGATGGCTTCGAGAGGTTTAATTTAAACCTTTGTGCATCAGCATTAGTTAATCTGGCCATTAAACTTTAGAGTTATCCACTTCTGAATAGCTCTGCTCTTTAGGTGATGTAATAAATCAAACCAAGCCACATTAATGGAAAGCTAATGATAGCAAGTTAACCTGGTTTTTCCACCTGGATTTCACAACTATTTGTTTCCAATCAGTCTGTCAGCTCTAGCCAATACCCAGGAGATGAATCCAGTCATTTGGACGGTCCATCCCTGGTCTCAGCCTGTGATTAGTTTTTGGAACCTTCTCTACAGCTTCCCAATTCTATCATCAGTAGAATATCCTGAAAATCCATCCCTCAATTTAGCCAAGGGTGCTATCAAAGCACCTAATCTTGGGCCTCTAGCAAACAATTTGTCATGTCCAGGCTAGCTGGCAAACAATTTCTCAAAATTCTTCCAGTGTCTTAGGCTAAATTTAAGCTTTTTGAACAGAAACAATCCATTTAACCTATGCACATGTTAGTGGATGGCACAGGTTTGAGGTGTTGGGGTTTTTTTAGCATACCTTTTTTCCTAACACTCCTACTGTTTTGTTTCCCTAGGAAGAAATTTGACTGCAAATTGCTTAACAGCACATTCAGTGAGCAAGAGACCGAGTGGCTGTTGCACTGCTGCCCAGGGTCAATTCCCCACAGCTCCATCCAAACATTCAAAGCCAGAAACAGCAATTCTCTCTCCTATATGTAAAACACCAGTCTGATGGACTTCAGACTTGTGAAGCAGTTAGTTTTAACTGATAACTGAGGAGTTTGGGTCAGCGGTTATAGCGTGGTAGAGAGAATGCCAGACTGCATGATCATGGCTTGTTACAAAAAAAAACCAAAACACAAACCACACTTACCCACCTCACCAGCTTTTTCTCTTATCCAGTGTGCAATATTGTCTGGCATCTTGGTGCTGAACTTTGAAGATGAACCAGTTAACCAGTCTTGAAGTAATTACTGATGTGGGATATCCACTCAGGAACTTTCTTCCCAACTACAGTGGGAGCTTCAAGTACTTTGAATCTTTGACTACCAGGTTTCAAACTGATATCCTCTAGAAAGCAACAGGAAAAACTTAAATCATTTTCTTATCCATCTGCTGTTAGAGTGTCAGCTGATAGGATTCATCTGAAAAATAATCTGCTGATGAGGATAAACAGGAGGAAATACAGATGGATAAATTACAGATTGGTCCTGATGCTCCCTGTACATTGAGCTGTTTACTCGGAGACAGATTCAGGAAAAGCATGGCACTTTTAACCAGAGGCCTTCTAAAAACAAAAACACTATGAACATATTCTTTGCTTCCCCCCCCCAGTTAAAAGGTTTGGATTATTTTTTCCTGGCTATAGATGATTTAATAAATTCACTGCATTTACACAAAGACTTGAACGTGCCCTAAAGATAACCTGGTATCCTAAAGATGCACACTGCCATTCCAGCAGGCTTCAGCTTCTCTCACTGAATAGAGGAGAGTTAGCAATAGTAAAGCACACTCAGATTAGGACTGCAAAACCCTTGGCTCCAGACAGCATTAACAGTATGAAAGCATTCTTTTCTTTCATTGCAAATGAAATGTTTTGGAGCAGCTTAGGGTGGGTGCCTGGTAATACATTCATCTAATGGAAGACCATAGCAGCAGGAGAGGTAAATGTCTTTTGTCAGCTCTCCTGAAATGCACCACGTACAGCAAAAACCATTCCCATGTTGGATGACTGAAGAGGAAGCCCCCCAAGAACCTGGAATGTAACACAGCCAAAAACCGCACAGGCCTCAGGTGCCCAAAGAACGGTGTGGGTGGGGAGAAAGCGACAACACTTCCCTTGTACAGATGGTTCTGAAAAACACTCACATGGATTGAAATGAAAAGCTCAGCCAGCACAGTACGGGTAGCACTACATCTTTGTGGCTGCTGTTTCATCTTGTTTCCTTGTTTTACTTTGATGTACGATGGCCTGATGGCACCAGAGAGCAGTCCTTACCATCCTCTCTGGTTCTATCTCTGAATGGCAGAGGTGACGTGATGCAAGGAAGACGAGGCAAGAGTCTATTGTGTCCCTCTCTTCTTTCAGGTCTTTAGACTTCTTTGAACCACTCTCTCAAGAATGTAGCTCTAGCCTTTATTTGGGGAATGCAGAATCAGTCAGACAAGCAGCTGACTCTACTGAGTGGTTCCTGATCAGATGAGAGGAGGTGTCAAGAGGTAAGGTTGACTCAAGCCCCTACTCTGCTGCAATAAATACATGCTCCGGGAGCCGAGGAACAGCTGTATGTTACTAGCATTCTGGCCTCCACATCTGCCATGGACACAGATCTAACAGCACCTACATTTATAATCATAAATGTAAAAGCTGACATGCTTTTAATTGTCCTGATTTCAATTGTTTATAATCGTTCATAACTTCAGCTGTTTGGAGTAACGTTTATTTACGGGACCCTTCCCTCAGGGAATTTCAGAAAGACTACCTCCACAGAAGGATTTTCAGGCACTGACACTGGAATCTGAAAAATAAAGGCTTGCAGGAAATAAAGACAAATCAAATGTAGACCCCTGATGGTTGGGTTTGGGAAGTGGGAAAGGACAAGGATGCAGAGAGTACTGCAGAGCAGGTAAAGAGCTGGATGTGAAAGTCAGCAGAGCGTGGAGGTTTTGAGTTAAATGTCTATAAAGAGGTAAGGAAGAAAGACTGATGTGCAAGGGAACAAAATCGAGGAGATACGAACTGATGGATGAAACCAGCATTGGCAAAAGGAGGTGGAGAAAGGATATTAGACAGACTTTGAGAACTAGAGTAGGAATCAATGGCCCTGACAAAAGATGATCCCTCGTGGTTAGAAACTACCCGTGCAACCCACCGCTGTAATTTCTCAGGATTTTCTTGCGCAGACGACAAAACTGGCTTCTTGTGCACATTAGAGTCTGCACATTTTTCTTGCCATATAGAGTGACAAGCATGGAGAAGAGTTCCTAAGTGTGGAAAAAGGACAAAGCCAGCAAACACAGATGATACTTCTGCCAGTTTAGCGTCCCAGCTTCCCGAGCTGCAATTTGCATCTGCATCCTTGTGTTTAATAGCCCTTGATGGGTCCGTGATCTCCTCTAATTGCTTATTGCTCTTTTTGTACTTTTGATATCCTAAAAATCTCGTTACGTACTTGAATTATGCATGGCATGTAAAATACAGCATTTGGTTTAAATTTGCTTTACAAGGGTTTCAGTGGTTGCCCATTGGCTGCTCTGTTATGAGAGGTGATGAATAATCACTCTGGATTTGCATTCATTTACAGACCTTTACTGTGCGCTTGCTTCATTTGTTTCTTTTCCAAGTTCTAGTCCATTTAACTTCTCAACGCGGTGAGTTCATTCCAACCTTCCTGTCATCTCATTATTCTTCTCCATCTTTTTTCCAGGTCTAAAATATCCTTGCCAACTTAGAGAGGGACACCCCCACCCTCTAAAAACGCGTCTCCCTTTAACATTCATCATCAGAATTTGGTGGATGCTTTTGCAGAATAATCCATACTCATTTGAGATCTCTCAGAACAATGGACAAAAGCTCTAGCACTTCTGCAGTTGCATACAGGTACCATTAGCAACATGGAAATTTATTCACCATTTTTTCTGCAGTGACTCAGGGCAATAAGCTCTAATTTTGTTGTTACTCAACATTACTTTTATCATTTCTGACTTTTACCACCTTGCTGTTTGTTCCCTGAATACATAGAACAGAGATCCCTTCACTGATTTTCACAAGATTCCACCTGAAACCTCCCTAGCCTTCCTTTTGTTTTTCATCAGATATCAGCCTGTGGAAGCAATATCTCTTTTGACATTACAGCTTCATTTTAAAGCATGTAGTAAGAAATCTTATGGTGAGCTTTAGAGAAATCAGCATCTGGCACACCACGTGTCTTTTGACCCCTTTGAAAAGCCCAAATGTATTTACTAGGCATGATTTACTTCCATAACTCCGTGTGAACTCCTGTCCCTTCTCATGCCTCTGGGTTGGCTTTTTTTGGTACAGAAGACATGCTTAATGATTACATACAGGGTCCTTTTTTAACAAATGTACAATAGATATGACACAAAATGTACTGAACTTTAAGGAGACAAAAAAATATACAGCAAAACCAACTTCTGTATTGCTCACTAATGGAAACAGGGGTCTGCAAAAGTAGTAACACGTCACTACAGAAATTAAAAGATGCACAACACAAGTTCAGACATGGAAGAATTCTTGAAGGCTTGACTAAAAGGCAGCACTGATACCCCCAGAACATCATTTTGCATAAACAGAACTCACCAAGTGCACACCCCTCCTTCTAATTGCCACGTTCAGTTTACAACTGCAGATAGATGAATATAATCTCATGCTAATTATTTCAGAACAAATACCAGAGTCCGACTCATTAATCAGATGAAACTTTGACTGGATTTATGTTGGCTCTTTGCTTCTAAAGCCTGCAGTGAGCAGCCCATCCTGTGTAACTTAGCTTTTGTCTCAGCTTTCCCAAGGACACGGAGAGACAGTTTATGCAGTAGAGAATTTGCCATAATTTTTATCAATTCAAGCATTCTGAATGTGTAATTCTTTGCTCTGCTCCCTAGCTTTTATTCAACTTTTAATTGTTACATTTGCAACTCTTTTCCAGCTGGACACATTCACCCTTGGTATAACTGCTACATCACAGATGAGGCAGAACATAATGCCCACCTGATTTCTGCCTACTGTGCTAAGACAAGGGCTCGTTTGTGCTTTTTAGGAAGCTATTCATAAAGGGCAGGAGGCACTGCACTCACCTGCACGCTCACAATAGCTCTGCTCCTCTTGTTTTTTGGCAGGTGCTTCACATGTGTCCTTTTGTACACGACTAGATTTGCTGGCTGGTGAGCATTTAGAGACAGAATCAAAACTCCATCTTTACCCCATCTCTCTTGTGAGGCACTGGGGCTGTTGCAGTAGAAGGAAGAAAATGTGTGTTGAACAGAAGTCTGTTGTGAACCAGAAGAAAATGGAATGTTTCAATCACGTGCAAGAAAATCAGGGAGGATAGAATAGAAAACCCCAAAGCCTTATCAGGAGATATTGCAACCATCTCCCCGTCATTCACTGGGGACCTGTATTTTATTTTTAGTTCCACAAGAGCAGGCTGAACCTGGAGGAGAACCCATTCAAAGGAGCACGGCCACAGCATTTTCAAACTTGCTCATTCAGAGTATGTAGGGCCATAAACAAACCTTCCAGCTGTGGAACTCCGGCTACCAGGACAGATACTCATCAAGAAAGAAAATAAGACTAACTACAAAAGGCAGCACCTCCAACAACTGGAAGAGAGAAGACTTTCAGGACAGTGAGAAGAACTCTCCTCTAGAAAGCAGAGCTGAATTCAGCACGATGTTTGTGAGCACTATCAGGTCACCTGTCACGCTGGAATGACCTCTTCAAAGAGCTCTGGCTCTCACCTGAGCACAAGCAACACGAAAGAACAGCCACCTAAACCCCCTCCAAATTAAAGCAGGGCATTGCGTCACCCAAATAATAAGCCGCTAAGAAATTCAAAATGCACCAGAAAACCTTCAAGACAAGGGCTGATCCCAGAGGTAACTTACAAACCATTCGGATCTATCCCTCGGAGATATGAAAGGGCCAGACTGCAGGGTCTTCACTGTGCCCCACCAGCCGTGCCGTGTGATCTCAAAACTGCCCTCCAGGGCACTGAGCCATGCAACAGATCAAGCGCGGGACAGAAAGCGAACACTGGAAGCCCAGTGGAGGACTGATGTTTACAGTCTGCTCCACCAACAGACACAGAAAAGATGCACTAATGCTATTTCAGAGCTGTGGGCAGTATCCCTGACTGTAAATAGCACTGCTGCATATTTCATCCACACACATTTTTGCAATTTCTTTCTAAAAAAGAGAAAGTAGCATATTGTCATTAATGCAGTCACCTAAATTTAGGACACAGTGATAGACACCTAAAAAGACAACCAGCAGACACAGTCTGTTGTTGATCTTGTCTCCTGAACACTTTGCGGAGCTCGACTAAATCCTTACTGCCGATTGCCAACATACTCCCAGTTATTCACCCTGATGTTCCATGCTTCACCATGGCTGTTGTTAAGTCTACCACAAGGGCATAACCTGAGAACCTTAAGAGCAAATCAGCAGTTCATGGAAAGCTCCACACAGAAACTGCTCCCAGAATTCTCTCCAGAGCAGTGCTGCTCTCCTTCCTCAAAGAGCATTCCCAGCCAGCTGCAGACCAGCCCAGGTCACACCAGCCAGTAACAGTAACGAACAGAGCGCGATCACCTCCACCAGATGAACACAGCACAGAGGGCAAACAGTACAACACTGATTTTTCACTTCTGGGTCCAATTTATAACCATTTCCTTCAACTGACTAGGAGAGATTATAAACGCACAGAAGAGGGAATGAAATTATTTCCTTTTTTAGCAGATTCTGTTGAGGTTCTGAGTTTACACATAGCTTTAAATCTAAATTTATTAAAAAAATAAAGTTTATCATTCAGCAGGTCCATCAAGAGCTCTTTGTACTCTGCTCACCACCATTGTTTTAAACTCTTCTAAAGGAAAATTAAGTATCCATTGCCTGTCAATCTAGTTTTCAGTTCAAACTCAGCTGTAATATCGAGCAGTGCTTCTAATCCCATCAATCACCTTTTGTAAACCGAAGAAAGCCAAAAGTTACCGACTGACACCAAAGAAATTTCTTTCATTCTACACTGACTATCCAAAGGGGTGCTGGGAGTTGAAACTATCACATTAGCATCAATTTGAGGCATTTCTAAGATTCCCACTCCAGATTACCTGCTTTCCTTTTGTATGTGGCCCACTGCTAACTCACCACCAGAGGCACTGCCTGTCAGCTCAAAGGACACAGCTTTAATTAGACAAGTGAATAATCTCCCTTCACTTGAGCTTACAAAGGCAGGGATTTAAATATCAAATGAAAACATAGTTTTAGCTTCTTATTTTCCAAAATAAATATTTCTTTTCTGACAAAGGAAGATGAGTTGGGAGTTCTTGAATTGTTTTCTCTTTCTTCCATAGGCAGGTGCCTACCTATCGTTCATCTTCTCAGTAGCTCAGGTGTGAATCTCCAAGGAAAGCGATGAACCAATTCTTCTAAATTGAACCAAATAAATGTAGCCAACAAGGGACAAGCAGGATATTTGTTATTTTACACGTAAATGTGCTCTATATAAAGCCATAAACTCTAAAATTGAGAAAATAACTTAATCCAGTCCTCCTCTAACAACAACTTGGGCTTCATCCCACACATTCCATGCCTATGTTCGTAAATTTACTATTTATCTGAAGTGTCAGCTTGTCATCGTGTCAGTGCTGATTGTCAGAATCAACTTGTGAATTCCTTGCAGCATCTTCTCAGCTCCATTTTGTGAAGGTTCAGCTAAGGAAATTATTTCCATGGTCCAAGTAGTGCAGTCGTTAGTAAGGTGATTTGAACAGTGGATGAAATGATGGGATGCAGTAAGAGCTCTGACTCATTCAGTCCTCTTTTAACTGGGCTCAGCTGCAGAGGTGATGCGAGTAACTCAGACTCTTAGCATGGAACTGTATGGATTTTCACAGAATTTCCCTACCTTCCCCAACTGTGCTACGACAGAGGATTTTTCTACCAAAAAGTTCTGTCAAAAGAGAGAGAAGTGTGCATCCCAGATACCCCCATTCATGAGATATTTCTGTTCTAACAACATAGCTCCATATTTCATGTCTTTCACCTAACCTTGGTCCTGCAGGTGGATGGGCACTGTATCTTCAGTCCACAACTGTCCCCACAACACCAGTGGGTTTGGCCACAAGATTGCAAATGACCATTGCTCCCTCTAGATGCACTGCATCCTAAGTTGAGGCTGAAGTCGATGGTATTATCTGTCTTTTGTTGCCCCATACAATTGAAGCTTAACGTTATTTCTTAGAGGTGCCCATTTTGGTGATTGATTCAATTAGGAGAGTGTGCTGTGGAGCGTACTCCTCTGTGAGCTTATGAACATCTACTGAGAAATTGCCTCTGTGAGAAAAAAAAACCAAAATAGCGAACACACGGGCGGACAAAGCTAGGCATTTTCAAGCTTATTGAATCAGTTTTGCTACCTTTAAATACATATTCATGAAAACATCTGCAGGTGCTGTCAAAGTCTTATGGAAATTTGGAACATTTGCCTGATTATAAGGCATATAGATTGGAAAATGCTAAGGAATTTTAGAAGATTAACACAATGAACTGAAAGAAAAAGGCAAAACTCCTCGGGGGCAAACTGAGTGAGACTGCTGAATTCCACTGCATCTTTAGTGACCCTTTCCATACCCCTTATGCAAAGGACACACCTGTGGAACAGCCACCAAATTGTCTCTCTAGACACACTGTTTACAGGAAAGAGGCTACTTCATTTTTATCAGGATAGAGTCTGTCACATGAATACGGTTGGTGTTACCGGCCACGGGAAAAATATATGGCTAGCTTGTTTCTAGAGCATGATGCTGAAGATGGGGAGAGTCTCCATCTAAATGTAAATACTGCATTTAGGATCCATTCTTCCCATTGCAATCCAGTGAAAAGTATACGCTGCTTTCAAGCACAAGGGAACAGAAGAAAAAAGACAACAGCATGACCTCCTCACATTGACCAGTACGGTTAAAAATGTTAAGAAATGGAGGCAAATAATATTACACAAGGTGTGAGGCGGGTATGTGTGCTTTCCCTCTCTGCTGCCTGTGTTTAAATGCTTAGACCCAGTGATTTCTGTTTCTTAAGACAAAGGACATTACATCAGTTTTCCCAGATGTCTAACAGTCTGAGCATACCGTATAGAAGATGCCAGGGAAACATCCTCACCTAGAATCTGCCTGTCCACTGTCTGCAGTTGGGCCATGCTCAGCATCTTCTAGCAGAGCAACATTACCAGCCACACAGCTCAAGTGCTGGAACACAATCAATACTTTGCATTTCAGGCAAAACAGGTTCTTTTCCCCCTTAAGTGCATTACCAAGGGAAAACTCAGATACTTTCATACATCTCAGAAGCATTAGCAATTGCCTTTCAACATTTCCTTTCTTAAAGGGAAGTAGTCTTTAAAAATTTCACATAGAAAGAATTGCAGAGAGAAATCTGTCAAGAGAACTCTCACAAAAATCTATGCAGTATGAAAGGCAGGCTTTCCACTCTTCCACCTAATGGGACAAGGTTTCTGGCTAGCTGTCCTTTCCTGGAGACATCATACCTCGCGCGAAGATTCACGTCCAAGGGGAATGCACAAATCTATGGCAAGTTAAATGGCAAAATGATACAACAACACATGGTGTAGGTTTAGAGGAATTAGAAGGGTTGAGATACAACACCACCAAAACCAGGCCATGCACCTAAGACACTAGGGTCAGAGGAACAAATTCTGAGCTCTGTGAGGAAGGAAATTTGTGAATCCTGCTTATCCGTAGTTGTTTTTTTAGCAGTAACTCTGTCATTTGTCAGAGATACTTATTACGAGGAGTTGAAATTACTGTAATTCAAAGGATTAAAGTGTCTCTTCTTTTAACCTTTTTTCAGTAAGGACTTGGAATTTTTTGATACAGAAAAATATACATTAAGATTGTTACGAAGTGACTCTTCCTATAAGGTATTTCCTCATACAAGAGAGGAAACATTCAAAGGACACTCATTTTACAACTGCTTACACAACACAGCTCCTCTCTGTGCAGAAAGTTAAGCCTGACAAGGTGTCTGCCAATGCAGTCTGATGTTGCCGATGAAGCCGTGTCCTCTGACCGCACGGATGGTCGCAGAGATACCTTCTGGGAAGACTTCCCGCACGCGCAAAGGGGCAGGGAGGAGAAAGCAGCAGAACACCCCTCCAGCCACACAGTCGGGGGGAAGCAAGAAAGCGTTCCCATAGCAAACTCTCTTTGCCCGGTCACGTCAAGGCGGTAACAACCCCTCACTTGTGTTCCCCTCCTCGTGTTCTGGGGCCTAGTTTCAGAGCAAGATTTTCTGAGCAGTACTTCAGCAGTGAACTGATGAAAGGCAGCCAGCCTCTGTACTGTACACCTGAACTTCTCCAGATACTTGCTCACCAGCAACTCATCCATGCTATCCACTTTGCTATTAGCAGCAAAACCTTGTCATATCTTGACATCATCTCTTTCTCGGTCTCAAAGGTAGGGAATTTGAGAAAAATGCAGCAAAGAAACAAGTCATTTCTAGCTCCCAAAAGCACAGGCACAGGATGCCTCCTCCCCTAAATCCAGAACTGGTGCTGAGCAAGTCGCTGCAGTTACCCATAGCTCAATGGCTACAGGTACAGCCAATACAGCAGCCCTGCATTACCTGCTGTAATTAGTCTGAAACAAAATGATTCAACGCAGCATTTCTTTTAACAAGAGCAAATAGAAATTGTTTTTCCGTATTCTTAAAAATATGGAAAAGAAAATGGCCAAAAGCCAAGTCAAGAACAAAGGTGTTCACTCCCCTCGCCACTTTGAAATCTTGCAGACTGAAAAATTCTACCTTCTGCAGCCTGAAGTTCCACCTATGGGGGACTTTCTCCACAGCATCAGAAATTACATTTATCTGTGCAATTCCTGACCTGCAAGGCAGATCAAAATTAAATGCTTCCAAAGCTCAGATTAATTCAGACTGGAGGTGGCTTCCCAGGTTGTGATTTAGCAAATATTTGTCACCTCCAAGTAAGGCATGTGAGGAATATTATGCTGAGGTAAGATATTTTACCTGTCTGACAGTACGGGTTCATCTCTATTAATGTGTGTCTCTCAAACTGGGTGCAAGGCATGCCCTGGTGTTCTGCTTTGGGAACAGGGAGGACTTGCTCCATTCTAAAATAAGGCTGGGCTCTGGAATGCTGCTCGTGCCCACGAGGAAGTACGAGGAACAATAAATAACGGGGACTGGATTAGGAGCCTGTACACGTCTGGCGTTTTTCAAGAGAAGTCTTACACGTGCTGTGTTATAATGATGGTCTGGCCAAGCAGCTACCAGGTCCAAAAGGCTTCTTTTCCACTAGAGGCAGTTCTAAGAAAACCCCAGGAACAAGCTCTGCAGTTTAGATGACAAGGATTACCCTTGGTAAACTAAAATAAGCACCATGAAAACAAAAGTTCCTGGGCTAGATGAAAATGACTGTGTCAGAGAACAAAAAGAGAAAAGGGGCAACAAAAGAGCACATTTCATTTATTCTCTGCCCTGAGCAACAAAACAAGAAAAATTCTGGACACTGCTTGACCACACCACTCAACGACAGCATCTGAAAATACCTGCTATTGCATGCAGAGGTAGCAGACATCACGCTGTGGTTTATAAACCTCTTTTTGAGGAAGACAACATGCAAAATGGAGAACCTTCACCCGTCACCTCCGTCATTGCTGTTTGCCTTGAAATTACACGAGCAGATAATCGCCGAAGGAGATCAGGCGCTTTGCTGAACCAGGGAAGGAGCTCAGCAGAGCACGCTACAGAAGGCAAAGTGGAGTCAGCAATTCAGTCTTTTAAAATATGAATGCTCCTTCCCTCTAAGTCTAATTACCACACTTCAGTGGCTTAAATAAAGTGAACCAATAGGTTCAGATGTGGTTTTTAGACACCAACCTTCCAGTGAAAATCTTTAATCTTCTTTATAGTGCAGTTTGTTTTCCACGTCCCTGCAAGGCTAGTAGTTTACAGAACCAATTTCTCCATTAAGGATCCCACCATGGGAGGGGGTAAAATACCATGACAGGAAAAGATTTCGGCTGCCCTGGATTGTAACAGTGCAGATCTAGGCAATAAACTTGGGGACGGGATAATAGAGACACTTGAGCTCACACCTAAAATGTAAGCAATGATTTGAACAATAACTGTATTTTTCACCCATGTTACCCACAGTATAGGACACAAGCCTGAAATAATGTTACATTTGTAACAGAAATTAGGAAGGAAAAGAACACTGAAAATCAGGACTGATTCCAATTTCTAAATGTCCTTAGCAGAAAAAACAAGGAGGATGAAAATGAAAATCAACATTAGCCATAAATCTACTTCTCTTGAAGTCATCTCAAAAGAAAAATAGTTGCTCTTGTGCCCTACCTTGTGCTGAGCAGGTATTAGCTGGGCTATTCATGCTTGGAATGAACTGCTGGTAAGAGAACAGATGCCATATCTTCATCTGTACACACAGACACGAGACCAGGCTAGATATACACCTCTGTGGACTATTATACCTATCCTTTTTTAGAGGGAACAGCTTTATTTTGTTACCAGAAATGACATCCTACAAGCGGGTACAGACAAAGCCAAATTAGAGGGTTTCTTTATTATAGTCAGTACATGACTGCCAAGTTGACCGCATGCAGATACATTTGGTCATGAGAGATTACAGGTACTCGTGTCTGTAGACCATCCAAGATGAAATCAATTCAACCTTAACAGTAATCCTTTACCTCTCTGTAGCAGTTTGTAATTACCACACTCAGTTTTTTGGAGCAGGTACTTTCTTTGTCACGTTATAAAATCAGAAGCCTTAGGACTCGATACAAACCATGGGAAAAACAAATTAATTCATTTCCTTAAATTAAAAGGAACCGGTGTTTTGGTACAAGAAGAAAAAATGAATATGGCAAAATAATTAATGAAAACACGCTACTTCAATCTTATCATGCTGAAGGATAACAGCAGAAAATAGCAAGGATGGACAAGATTTAGATACGTGCTCTTAACTGAGGGCAGTTTGCTCTTCTAGCAAAGGACAGAAACTGCCAACAGAAAATGAGGCAGGGGGGGAAGTGACTTATTTGTAGATTTTTCCTTTATAGAATGTCAGGTTGAAGACTGACTTGCATCACTCCCAAGCTAACAGCTGGAATATATCCACCATTTAATTTTAACCTTAACAGGCACTCAAGCTGATTCGCCTCCCCCTTATGATAACTTTACAGGGATGGAATTCCAGTAGATTCATTCCAGTTATTTATGGTCTGTATGAGAACAGATATGAGCAGGAGGGATTTTTATTGTTTTCTCCATATGCTGTGTATGCTGTCACAGGTGCTTATTTATTCCATCAAAGCTCTCTGTGCTTTGGATGATGGCCTGCCCAAGTCTGAAATCTGCCAGTGCACCTCAATGTCTCTGCCCGCTCCCCTCCGGATGAAAGCTGCAGTTATTCCATTTAAAACGCTGAACTAGCTCTGTGGCCTCAACTGGAATCCAGCCTTGTGCATAGTAAAATGAAATCATTAGATGATTCTGAAATACCTTAAATTAAACGGCTCCGATTCCTCTCCTGGTGGACATTAGACCTCATCTCACATTCAGCACACAACTGTTAATGTAAGGCCACGCAGCTTCCAGCTCTCCGAAGAGATGGGGAATATAACAGCGGTGGATGCTGGCACAGTGGTTCGCCCTGCTACGTGCTGCTCTGACTGAACACGAAATTCACTTGCGTGGAAGTTAACTGAGCACTACTCAGCTACACTTTGCCTGGCCTACCTCCATAAAATATCTTGAGCATCTTCATCTTGAATAACCCTCACAAGGCAGAGAGGCACCAATTAAAAATGCAGATAGAAGAAAGAGAATGCAAATGTAGGCAAGCGATAGCCACTGAGTTCGTGCCTATCAAACACCACTGAATTCTAGTTCTTCAAAGAAAAAATTATTGGATCTGAAAGTAGTTCTCTTTAAGAAAGTTGACTGGGATTTGCAACAGGTTTTATGAAGCAAAAGCACCAGCCAATATAGTACAAAAATTTACACTGGACCAAAGAAATGGTGCAATGAAATGAAAGATCAAAATGAAAGCTCCTTATTAGATATAGGAAATAAAAATGTGTGAATGGTATCAGCAATTTATCAGATTTAGAGTGTCTGCCTACAGCTGGTTTTGGATACATTTCAGAAAAGCACCCAGGTAGTTAATTTCTTACATCCCTAAAAACCAGCGTGAAATAGCAAAACCAAAAAATCCAATTCCACTTCCATGAAATAAAGGACATGTGGATTGGTCCTTTTCTGAAGCTGGAGGATGCTGCAAAACAGGTATTTACTCCTTCTCACGGCTTCATAATCAGCAATCACTCTGTGATGGCTTGAGGGAATAAGAGCATCAGTCTACAAAGCCACTGTCTCACATGTAGGATTGATTTACATCCTCTTCATTGCATGCTAGCTCCATTAATTGATACAGTACTGGATAATAACAACCCACTAATAGCTCTGAATGTGATTTTAATGGAAATGGAAATGTGGAAAGCATTACATTAATAAAAAGAAATGGAACAAGATTTATGTAGCAACAATCAAAATAAAAAGAAAGCAGAATTGAAGGTGCAATTAAGATGCCGACCATTCTATATCAATGTCTTAATTTTTTTCATGGTGTCAGTTTTAACAAGTTGTTATTTCAGCTACCCCATTCCTGCGGGATGCCTGCAGGTGGAAATGGATAAACCAAATTCAGAAGCCATATATCTTTTACACCTTTTTCCCCCACTGTTAGAGTCACCCCCGACTGCAAAGTTCTAAAATAGCCTGGCATTTTCACTTGTTTCATTTGAATATGATCAGAACAATCATCAGCCCTTTAACACCGCTGTTAAGAAACTAACGGCAGCATTTCTTCATGTCTCTGTTAGATGACTAAGCAATTAAAAAATTAATTACTCTGTATTGTTCATTCAGCTACCTAGAATGTAAGGAAAGCTATTCTAATCAGCTGCAGAACTCCGTGGAGTGTGGGCAGAAATTCGGTTTCTTAACAGTAAGTAGTCATTCACCTTCATCAAGGGCACTGACAAGAGAAAAATCAACAATTCCTAGCAGGATATTTAATTTCAGATCCTGACTTTTTTTCCATTTTTCTTCTCCCAGGCCTGACAGGGTGAAACCCACTGTATAGGTACTGCAGAAATTTAAATTAACACTATTAGGATGCAAGGAGTGCACAGGACCTAGGGCTTCCATACCACCAACTTGACTATTTTGAGCAATATCCTGTCCCATTGGGGATCTAGTTAAATCAGTGGAAGCATCACTTAAATAAAGCTGCCCACTTGATCCTACCTCCATTGCAGGAAGACCTCACATTCACTTAAGTAAATTGCTTCAAATGTAATTTTTTTAATCACTGCCTTTAACTTTCTAAGCGATGTAATCCTGTAGGGGTAAGAAGTTAATATAGTAACTTACACCAGAGATAGCTTTTTAATGCATATCGGTACTTTTGTACATCAGCCCTTAACTTCATTTAGGTGCACTAATGAATTAAGCCTCAGATCACAGGGGTACTAATAACTCTACCTTATTCCCACACCTTCCTCCAAATTCCACTGAAACACTTGGTGTTTCCGAAGCCAAGTCTGCTCTTTACATGTAAACACATCAGAGAAGTAACATCGTGGAATGAACTGATGGAGAAATTAGGCAGAAGTGCCTTGATAAAGGTCATAAAGCAAGTCACTGGGAAATCAGAAAAACAGGCCACATTTGCAGAGGGACTTTTCCAGCTGGCATATATAAGCATAGCTCTAAGGAAGTCTAACCGCAGCTGAGATGCTACATCCCCTGAATTAACAATTTAACCCTACCCTTTCCTGAATATTTATCTCAGACACGTAAATGAAATTTATGTCCCCTATCAAGTACAACACCAGCTAGTAGACATAAGTTGAAGAGTCTTGATTTTTAATATACTGCGGTCTTCTATCAGTATTGAGAATGGGAAAAATGAGCCACTGGCAAAAAAGGATTAATATTGTCATAAGAAAAAAATGAATTAACCCGAAGGCCAACAAGGAGTCAGAGCCTAATTTGAAAATTACTGCACTAGCCATTCTAAGGGAAAAATCCTGTATTTCAGATAATGTTATATGCTGGAATATTGCTATGGTTCCTAAACCCTCTGCTCCTGGATTTTGTCTCCCATTGTGCTATTTAGGGTGAAGGGATAAGACAATACACACATCCCCATTACAGACAAGTCTAACAACACTGGGAATTTCTAAGTGAAACTGCCAGTAGCTGGTTAGCTTTAATCTACCAAATAATACCACATCATGTCTATCCTTTCTCAAACTCTACATACTCTAAACCTAATGATATATCGTGTCAAAGAATTCCATCAATTAATTCTAAATGCAACAGTTTGGTAATCACCTTGTCACAAGAAAGCATAGGGTAAAGTCAAAATTAATTTAAGTGGAGCAATTGCCAGCATCCCTGTGAAGATGGGAGCTACTTTCCAAATGCAAATCAAATTCAGAGTATTGTTTTAGCTTCAAAAAATAAAATAAAATAAAAATCAATGGCTGAAATACAGTATGGATAGGCTACACTTGATGCTGGCACACTAAGCAGAACACATAGTTTGCAGATCTACTGAGATATTGAACCAATTGTAAGATTTTTCCAATACCTTATCGCAGAAAGGGTAATTCAAGTGCAGTATTTACAGGGAAATCAATGATAAACCATTAGCTTTGAGAAAAATGTTTTCCATCAAAATGAGAAATGTATGACTTCAAATAAATTCAAGAAGTTTCTTATTTCTTTCATTATCCCACTTGTCTAATTTTCCGTGTAAGGAAAGCCAATTCTAGATGACAGATAATGAAATTTCTGTATTGATAAGGAAAAAAAAAAAACAAACATGCCGCTATCTTTCCCTGGATTTGTGGGATTACATTGTATTTTTATCCACAAAGTCAGCATATTGCTCTAATTTAATCATTTGTCTGTTTATAATTATTAAACTCTGTAATAGAAGTACATCAGTGCAAGTAATACAATAAAAAAGCAACTCTAAAGCCACAATTCTCTGCCATGATGTGCTTCAGAAGGTTGGAGGAAATGACTGTTCTGCTCCTCTGAGCATTCAGAAGGCCACACCTGGAGTCCTGTGTCCCACTTTGGGTCCCCCAGTACAAGACAGACACTGAGAAAGTGAGCTGCAGAAGAAGGCAAGCAAGGTGCTGACATGAGGGAGTGAGGTTCGGTTAGCTCTCGGAAGAGAGGCGCCTGCAGGTGCCCAGCAAAAGGACAAAGGGCAAGAATCAAGCTGAAAAGAGAAAGGAAAAATCCAATTTGGTATTAGGAAAAAAAAAACCAACACACAACCCCATAATGAGGATGGCAAAGCACTCGTACAGATTGACCAGATTCTCCATCTCAAAAGTGTCTCAAAATTAACTGGAAAAGGCTTTGTGCACTTTGAAGCTTGACTGCTGTGAACACGAGGTTAGACTAGATGGTCTCAAGGTCCTCTCAATCTAATTTTTTCCTTGATGTTGTAATTCTGAACCTTCATGAAAGAATGAAAAATACTGCCAGTTCAGAATAGCACATAAAAAAATACTTTCTTTTAATATTTCATATGAATCACCACCTTAATCTTTGAAAAACAAAGTAAGCGGGGCTCTAGCAGTTATTCTTCAAGAATTCACAGTACTGAGGTAATAGCATGAGACAGGAGCGCTGACTACACGCACTTCATTTCTAAGTAGTATTCCAACTTAACTCCCTATGCTAGTGAAGTTTTAGGGCAGACTGAACCTTTGGTAGCCATCTGACGAGGTGTAGTACACGCTGATAAATGTTACCATTACACACCTCACTGTAACCTGAAAATAATAATTTTAAGATGTAAGTTACACTGTTGTAATCGGATATTAATAACAAGTAGTTGTTGTAGTAGTATTTCCACACATACTTCTAACTACCTTTACTATTTAACGGGAATTTCCAAGATCACGAGGAGTACAGAAACCATAAAGCAAGAATGTGTACACAACCAAGAAATTTCTGGGCCATCTTGCACACTCCTGAAAAGAAACATCATTAGGATGCTAGGACATCAAGAAATGGTGGTTAGCATCTGAAAAATTTTAGCTATGATATTATGAGAAAAAAACCCTGTAGACCGATGAGCTACCTGAAAGGATGGTCCACAGGTAGAGGATACCAAGTTAAACAAGGAAAACAAGAAGTCAAGTTAATGAAACAGAAACATTCCATGGAAGACAGACCACTGCCAGACTATGTCCACAAGTTCACAAAACCCACGGGATACCTGCTTTTCCCTTTTCAAAGCAGACTGCTCTGACATCCTGCATTGCACTGCTCCACATAAAAAAACCCACCTTACTAACATTGAAGAGGAAAAACATTTCTAATATTTCTCCCATGTTCTTTGTTGATTCTGGTTACTTGGCCCCAAGGACCAGCTGTAAAATCTGGACTTCACAATATCTTTGTGAGATACATAAGAAATATTGTCCAAAATGAACAGATGGTCAAACAGAAGAAGAGAAATTAAATAATGTTAAGCTGATCATAATATGAAGTAGATCTGGGCAAGATATTTCAGCAGAAGAAATGTAAACACAGATGACAATCTTTTATTTTTTAAAAAAATCTATGTTTGAACACATCAAATTAGGTGGGAGAAAATCTTTCCAATAAAAAATATTATTTTAAGATAACACAAAAAAGCTGTTCAATCTGACATGATGGCTTCATTATAGTGAGCCTTATTTTTTAAACAAAAAGCCAGAAAGTATAACTTCAGAAGTTAGTGGAAAAAAAATTTACTTTCTTGGTAAGAAAGCAGGAAGAATCTTTTGGGGGGCTAGGTTTCAGCTTTCTATGGTAACATTAATTCTGAGCCAAGACAGTTTTGCTTGATCTCAGAACTCCACTGTGAGAAGATTAAGCACCATCTCGATGTGTTAAGATTGAAATCAGAATATTGTGGCCTGTCTAACCAAGAGTTCTACAGACGGGAAGAAGATAGAACAAGCTCTAATTTTTACATTTTCTTAAAAAAAATAATCAAGACAAACATCTGTGATTCAGACACAGATCACAGAGAGCTTTTCTATGATAAAGGCTATAAACATCTATTTTAGATAAAAAACCCTAAAGGTGCAACAGAAGCATTCCTTGCCTTTTGAATCCAAGATATGACCATACTCTTCCATGCCTGCCTTTCAAGCTTTTTTGATTCACCACCACCCCTGGGTTCATAGAATTTGATTAACGGTTTATACGTAGATTCATTATTCTCTTGCCAGCAACTGCCTTTACTTAGCTGCTCAGGATTCCTCCCTGCTTGAAACTGAGCTGAAGATTTATTCACTTAGAGCAACATCTTGATTAGCATACGAGCTATGGTGGCATCAGCCACCCTGCAACCTTCCCTGAGATTCCCCACAGCTAGATATGGCTATAGACAGACTGCAGCCCTGACCTAGCCAAGAGCTTGTGGTTCTCTTTCAGCTGCTTACTCACCTACACCCACAGCAGGCATTCTGGGATGGAAAACATGTCTAGGCAGGTTACAGTCGAATGAAACACTGAAATCCTGCTCATTTGATGTAACTGTAAGAGAAGTAGAGGGAGTAACAACTATGGCTTGCTCACAGAAAGAATTCTGCACCAGTGACAAGGAAGCATTTCCTTGCTTGTTTATTTATTTATTTTGTAAAAAGAAAGCAGCTCTGGGCTTCATTCCCAATTTTGCTCCTCTGGTTTGATGCAGGTGACACTCCCTTGAAAGAAATTCCTTAACCTCACCTGTGAAGCTTTATTTTTTAAGAGAAAACTTCTGCAATCACTTTGAATTATGCAGGACATAAATCTGAAAAACTAAATGTCACTGGATGGAATTATAATACCTTCTCAAAACACCATCACGGGGCCTATTTTAGGATTGGAATCAAATACGTATTTTAATTGGACATTTAAATTCAGAGTTATCATGCAGAATCTATTGACTCTGGCATTCCTTGCTTTGGTCAGACTGCTTCCAGGAACACAGGCTCACACAGGACAACATTATTTCAGAGCTGCTACGGTTAAAACCATTTCCTATGGTGGAATAATTTTTACTCTTCCATTGCAGAGCCTTGTAGTCGTTTGATCATCATCTCCCTTTTGTAATACTGCAATCAACACGCGATATCCTAATGGCCTAATTAAGCAATGGTGACTCAGGCAGGAGGCTTCCTGGGGATTAATGACCACTTGGGAGGAGCTGATGTCCCAAAATACAGCCCGGGGCCATTAACTTCATTTATCTATTAATCTTTGGGAAATGCTTCATGACAGAGCTGCTACCTCTATTACATGACTGAAGAATTAAATGTACAGGGATTTTAAGTTACTCATGGAGTTGAGTTAGCAAATGTCAGAGAGTCCTAGAGCAGTCAATGATCCATACAGCTCTCCGCATTGTGTTGTATGTAAGTGGAGATTTTTAAATAGAAGTATAAAAACTTGAAGATTTTCAAGCTGAAAAAATAAAATATTCAAAATATGAATAAGGATATTGCAGGGTACTCAAGAACTACAACTACTTGGTCAAAGAGGGTTACTAATAACAGAGGTGCAACTTGCTCCTCATACTAGATACAGTACAGAACCAGATAGAGAGACTTGAAGGAGTCTTCCCAATCCCTTCAACCCTCACCTTGGTATCAAGGCTAAGGAAACTTCATTTCTGATTTCTAACAGTCCCATGAGTGTCATCTTGATCACTGAATTAATTTCTTTGCACTTAATTTTGAGTTTCAGTCTCATCTGAAAGTTACAGGTGTTTACAGAATGTATGTTCTCAGGTGAAGCAGGCGAGACTGTGGGCAGTTCTGTCACCCCAGTTTGGAAATTGAATGCTTCTTAAAATTTTTCTAAATAGGATTTCCAAATTCCCACCCAAAAGGAAAGTTAGAAATATAAAAAGGCTTTTACTGCTTTGCACATAAAGCATCAAAAATACTTGCTGAAGAGAAATTCCAAAATATATTTTTCAACTCTTATTGCCCCATTTAAACGTTATTTTAAATAACATGGATAAATCACCTAAGCTTGCACTGAGACTGTTGGCTTTCTAAGTTCACAAAATTCTGAGTTTAAAAGCCCAGTTTCAGAGCCTAAAACCAAGCCAATAATTATCATATCTTGCTGTGAAGATCAAAAGCTTCAAAATGAATTACTGACTGATACTGGGGTGGTCCCAGGGTTTGGGAATTCGGGACTCTCAACTGGTTTTCTTGATGAACTCCAGAGAGGAAGAAGAGTTGACTGAATTTTATATGGCAGTAGATGTAGTGATAGAACAGCATTTCTAAATAACATGCTCAATTTAACAATATGGAAACAGAAAAAAATTTAACTGCACTACAAAAAAAAACCCTTCAATAACATCAGACCTGCGTATAAAAAGCCTGTTTCTCCAATTAAGCAAATGATCATCAATAATATGAAGGCATTCTGCTAGCTGCCTGGGCACCTGCCTGTGTCAGCCTGAAAGAAGAAAGTTTTCATCTGAATCAACTGAAATCTTTCACTGAAAGCCAACGCTTACTTGAATATGGCGCTAGATGAGAGTAATGTTCAGGAAGTGTGCATTTCATTCTAGAATACTAAATTGCTATGGGGAAAAGGAGAATGTTTTCTGTGTATCTGGCTTCCACCACAGAACTGGTAAACACCCTCTTGCTCAAACAGGAAAAGGAATAGCTTTATTTTAGACAGGAGAGAATATAAAGGGAAGATAAGCTTCGTGCAATCAATACGGTCACAACACTGCTGACAGTTTCTTTTCTTTCTATTGTTCTTGTGTCAGACACCTTCTGACGTGCTAACAATGTTCTTGGTTACAACGTGGAAAAAAAATCCCTTATTCAGAGCTGCATATATTACTGGGTAACAGCACCTCTTGGTAGAAAAGGAGAAATTAAGACTAGAATTTTCACTGGAGATTTTTCCGTAGCTTGGCAACAAATTTCCATTAAGATGGTTATTCCTTTACACATCTGTGAACATGCCACCAACACTGCCTCCCACCCATGTCCTACATACCCTTGCCAGCTTAGGTAAAGTGTGTGCTCCTGCTTTTTAGCCACAGCACTTGAATTGGTGTGACAAGGAGAAACTTTCAAAGCTGCCAAACCTGGATTACAAGGCCAACAGTGTTCAATGAGGCTCAGAAAGATCCCAGGTAGTATGGGGTTTTGTAGTTTGTGGCAAATCTGGAGACATTCCAGTTTTTCAAGGGCAGTAGCAGACTTTCTCAAAGATGTCTGACTGCTTAAAAGTGAACTTTCCAGAATGAATACTCTGAGAGCACCATAAAACAGAAGAACTCTTTGGATCTTAGCCTACGGAATGCTAGCCGATCTCTCTAAATCTCAGCACAGTTGCCTAATATCCAGGCATAGCATTAACAAAGAAGATTGTACACTTGAAGTATTCTCCTTAACTAATAAAACAAAGGAAATTAGAAAGGCATAATTAGTTCCAGACTCACTCAAGGTAAGAAAAGGCAATGAGAAGCTATTATTTCCAATGCGGAAAATCGAACAGGTGATTTTATAGCACGTCACATGACATCATTACTGTCCCCAGATAAATGTCTAAGTGTTTGCCACATTAATGAGCCGCGGGATAAAAATGCTTCTCTGCTCTCTACGGAAAGATCAATACGGAGAAGAGATGTTATACAGGCTCTTTGTTCCATTTTTAGAGAACCAGTCAATTGACTTAAGAAGAGTGAGAGTCAAATTTTGGCAAAGAAGCCTCACGTGAGCTTCAGAACCATCATAAGCGCTGCGAGTACATTACTGGTATTGCACCTCCATCAGCAAACTGTTCTGGGTATGCACTGTCAGAAATCATGAAAAGGGAGACAACCGTTTACAAATCTTCCCAACTTGTGTCTTCTATAACAACACAATGCGGAGATTTCACTACTAAAAAATGGTCATGTTTTACTATAATGGTGAAAGTGAATATCTTACTGTTTCAGAGCTCCTAAACTCTCATAGCATTTCATAATCGTAGCGGTAAAGTCCTGGGCAGAAATGGTTTCGAGGAATTAACCCGCAGTGCAGTTTTCCCTACTGCAAAGAGCCTTCCAAGAAAAAAATTTGGGAGATTTTATTCACTCTCCACATTCAACCAATGTATATTTTCAGTCAGTTTTTATTGCCACTGGTGCAGAAAGCTGGGCCTCCACCCCAGCGAATGACACCATAGAGGTAAGAAGAAAACAAATCAAATGCCACACGAGACACCGCTGTGTTGACCTGATCTCGATAGGGAACCAGTGACAGTGAGAGATGAGGGACTGCACTGGCGAGGAGGCTGGCCTTTTCCAGGGGTACTCTGTAGTCACCCTACAGCTGCACAACAACCGGGAGCAGCTGGGCTGCCCTGTCTGCTCATCTTATCACCACTAATGGACGAAAGATGAAAATAGGCTGACTATTTTCTTACTTCTGTAGCCTTTCAAAAGTTCAAAACCAGACATATACTAAAAAACCATCTCAGAAGGGATTTACAGGTTCTATACACAAAGTTCCTCAGTAATCCCTGTCACCAAATGATAAAAATACATCCATGACAAATCAACGCTCAACAAAATCAGGGGGATAGTTCAGCCAGCTAGAGCTCACCCAGGCCACACAGTTCCAGTTTACAGACATGAAGTGACTGTCCCAGGTGAATCTGCCCAAACGAGTATGTGCCACTGCCCCCTCTTAGTATCCATTCCAAAAGAACTCGCTCTTTCTTCCCTGGCCTTACGCGCTCACTGAGCAGAACCAGAGAGGCTGCTGCTGACCTTTTTAGTATGCTCAAAAGGAGGCGAGAGCTGCTGCAACACAACTCGCAGCCAGGCGCGGGCTCAACGTTATCACTAACACGGCAGAGATGCTTATTTTTTTCAATTCTCTGATAATAAAAGATAATCTGATACTAAAGAGTGGTTTGAAAGCAGACAAGTCAATTCAATCAGCTGCAGCCACATTCAGAAAACATGAGGATATTTCACTGTAATTATTATTTTTGGAATTGAAATAGACACAGTTCATGCCGCTTATCTTAAATGATGTTTTCTATCCCCTCTGAGGCACTTTAAGCAGAAAATACTTGGCTACAGAAAAGGTTTACTGTTAAACCACTGTGGTTGTTGTTCTTAATCTACCCTCATTTGCTTTTCCCAAGTGCAATAATACTTTTGATTTCAAGGGTCACATTCAAACGCCACTATCCCAAGGTCTAAGTGGAAAAAATTTAAGCACAGGCCAACATCTCGCTGGGATTTGCAGAACCTTCTGTAAAGTAAATAAGGCCCTTGTGGCTTATCAGTCGTTGGTGTGTTCAGCTCCCTGAACTAAAAGAATTGGAGGGGATTAGTTAGAGGAGAAATGAAATGTACCTAATTAATTCCCCAGATCCCTGCAGATTATATGGCATGTTTGAAACAGCAGGAAATTGTGACTGAAATTAAAAATACATACCTACAGCAGTGCTGCTGAAAAATGCAGCCTTTTTTCCTATTACTGCAGTATCACTGATAGAGTAACAACAGCTATTACATTTTAGGGTTTTTTTATCATTTTATAACAAGTTTTCCTGTGTCATAGTTTTTAATATATATATATTTCATACAGAGCTGAGTATTCTAAGTCTCTGACAAGTAGAAGAATAATGTTTGGAACTGGATAATATTTATCCTTGCAAATTTGTGATGTTTTAGCTTTGTACTGTTTGCTTTTCCCCTCTCTCCCACACTCTGTTCTTCTCTGACTCTTCATCGATCACGTAAAATATCAACAAGATAAGACTTTATATGCTACTCTGTGACAGAGATATAAACTTGAAATAACTCTGGGGAGCCTCAAAGACTTTATTTGGATTTAAGCAAGGGAAGGAGAAAGGCAGAATCAAACTGGAGATTTCAGGGAGTTAAAAAAAAAAAGAAGGTAAATAAAGGAGACTAGTTCCAACAACAGAAAAATGAAGGCAGCTTGAATTTGTGAAAGTCTGAAATGAATTTGATGTCGTATTTTCTCATTCTATCACACTTAGGGAAGAACGCCTTAGTTGCCTCTACACATTCTCACTTCAGAGCAGAGAAAAAAGTGCCGGTTAGTTGAGCAAACTACAGAACTTTTCAAAAATGATCTTTGGGAGAAGACTGAATAAAGATTTCTCCACATTCATGTTAACACCTTCAGGGTTCTGCTGTTATGTATCATCTTAAACCACATACATTTCAACTAATTCAACAGTCCTTTTTATAGGATTGTTTGCCAGGTACTTCTGCTGGTGTCCCCATTATAATATTTTCACATTTTCCTAATACAGAGTAGAAATAAATATATTTCCTTGTTGGTCCACCCTCTTTTGTCATCCTCTAACACCCTCTCATTCATAGAATTGAATACCTGCCAGGGATGAAGGTTATTGTTCTGTGGGAGCCCTGTATCTTGTATTACCACCAAGCAGAAAGATGTAATATGAGAATGTCCAAGAAAGGGGTCTTAACAGCAGAAGGGGAACCTCTGTGCTCCTCTCACTGGTAAACTGTGCAACAGCATGGGGAAGGGATGAAGAATGGATAAACAGCTCTGGAAATCCTTGAGAGAAATTAATCGCAAATACAGAGAAAAATCAAGTGCTTTGTCATACATTCCATAAACAAGAAAGGTAGCTTGAACTGACCACAGACAGGAATTCAACAAAACCAGTATTGTGTGAAAAAAATCACTCAACTCCATCAGTTCCCATGGGACAAAATGATTCAATTTGCAACCCACCGATCACTTGGCATAATAATGGAAGTAAATACATCATAATAGAGGGCTGTCACAGGATCAATGTCTTCTACTTGGGAAAGAGACATTTTGGGGATTGCTCCAGTATTTATTTTCCATAAACCAGATAATTATAAAATAAATAATAGTTGTTACTACGGCATCTACGTGGCAGCAAGAAACCATTACTTGGTGACATTTTATTACAAAAGCATCATCGCTAAAGGAAAAAAGGCGGGGGGGAAGGCTGAATACTTGTGAATCTCTGTCACAAATTCCATTTACTTGAATAAGAGCCACTGATGGACAACAAGTAATGCCACTTTAAGTGCAATCAAAAGGCAGCAAACTAATGCTACGCAGTTGTCCTCATCTGCAGATTTCTGGACTTTGGCTCTTTTAGAATGATATGACCTGTATGAGACCTACAGCTTTTTAAACGTACCTAAAAATTTACAATTAATCAGCTCCTTCTAGTATGCACCTCAATTAAAGCTTGCTGCAGGGTAGAAAGGTGTCTGTCGAGACACGTTTTGTAAGGATGATCAATGAAGTATTGGATTACAAATGCCAACAAGAGTGCAGAAAACCCGTACCATCAAAAATCCTGTCCTTCTGCCTTTTTCACTAGTTCTACTGCAACTCAGCAGTTTCAATTCCTTGAAGTTCACGGCCGCAAGATCTCCATTTTTGAGAAATACTGAATTACTTTTTTTTCCCCCCCCAGTTTGACAACTGAATAAGCTGGAAAAAAAAAACAAACCCAACCCTGTTAAATTTAATTAAAACTGCCACATGCTATTACATTTTTCACGCTACTGAGAATTTTAATCTCTTGGAACATCTAACACAAATTTGTGACTCAAATTAAAGTGAAACTCAATGCATCTCCAAAGGTTCAAGAAACTCATATATCATGCTGAGGCCTATAGATCAGGAAGGAAAAGTATGTGTGGCTCTGCCGCCAACAACCACTCGCCAGTGGCCCACAGAACCCATAAAAGACCGATCCATCGGGAGAGTCAATTCCTTGGAAAAGCAGGTCTCAGCTTTGGCTGGCTCCAGTTTGGGGCCGAAGTCAGGACTCGATGCCATGACTGAGGTCTTGGCAGGTAATGCCTTTCAGTTCACCTTTACTTTAGATATTTGAAGTTAGTACTGTCAATATAATGAGACAGGGGAGCAATTCCATACACCTCTACATAGTCTCAACTAACTGCAGAAACTTATTTAAGCATCTGCTTAGCTCTCATAAAGCACCTGAAGACAGACCACATTGAGCCAATCACCTACTACAAATCTGCATAATAATTTAACGGTGCAAATGTTTCCAAAGGAAAATATATGTAGTATGACCAAAGTATTATGCAAATTTTGTTTTTACAGTGATTTAGCCCTGCCATAATATCTTATGCCATTATACAAGCAGTGCATTAAGCCATGTCATTGCTGACAAAAGCAGGCAGGAGCTGGACCAGACATCCAGCAGCCTCAGCCTGAATGTATGGATGCCTTAGGGGCACACTACCTATTAATTTAAAATTCTGAAACTAATTATGTACGTCAGGGTGACCTCTTTCTAATCTACATTCATCACAGAACGCAAGCCTTCTGTCTCTGTTGTTCCCATAATAAAATAGCTGTTGATAGACTTACATAATTGACTGTATCTGAAGTGGACTCACACCGTGGTGCTACATTCCAATGGTATGTAATCCTAGCTGAATAAAGATAAGCAAAAATAATCCAACTATCTCAAGTAATTAACTTCTACGGTTTCATAGTAACACTGGAAAAAAAATTCTGCCCACGATCTTAAAAACAATGTTGCAGCACACATCCAAATCACATTCATAGCCAAGCTGCTACCAAATCATTTGCAACATTTCAAGATGCACTGGAGCTAAGATGCATTCACTTGCATTTCCTTAACCCACACGTAGCCTGACACGTGACACACACGGACAAAATATGCCCCCGTACCTAGAAAGGCCCCTCAACTTAGAAATCCCAGTGTCAGAGGTGGCTAAAAGAATTAAGTACCTAATAGTCATTGAATTCTAAAGGAAACACAGCAGAAAATTCCAGTTAACTTCTCAGTAACAGGAGAATTCCGTTCGAGTGCACGTCTTCTGCTGGATCTCTAGCCACATTACAATGAAAAACACACAGAAAAAAAGAGCTGCTGTTGCCACCTTCTCCAGCCTACCCTGGAGTTACTTTTAATCACATTACTTTAAGAACGAGAAGACTTCAAGCAGGCCTTTTACAAGCCTGGCTCAGAATACAAGCACGATGGAATCCTCACGTTCCCTTTTCTGTGGCACTGTGATTTCCAGCGAGGCGTGTGATCGAGGGAATTCTCAACAACTACAAAATAATGTAGGCAGCGATTCTGAAAGCGTCCAGCTCTGTGCATCTGCTCACTTCGTCAGCAGTCCCCCAATCTTAGGCTAAGCTACTCAGATCCATGTAAATCTTCACAGGATGATGTTTCTACTCAGTTAAAGAGCTTAAAGGCAGCACAAAAAAAACCCACACACCACACACACACAAATCCCAGCAAACCCAAATAAAATCAACACGCAAAAAGATAAAGCTGAAAGATCATCATTAAACAGAGACTGATCTCTGAACTATCCTCACCCAAGGAGCCCACCAACTCTATGGAGACCTCCAAGCTGCACTGCAGACTGAGGTACAGAACGCAATAAGCAACCAAACCTGAAAATAACAATAATAATAATGAGACAGGAAAGATGCATTTTTTGAGACACGCTGAATTAATAGCGTTCACGAACGGAGAATTTAGTAGGCAAGAATTCATCTGCTTCTCCTCTTAGAAAGAAAACAGGACTAAAGCCACACTACAGAAAACTGGAATAACACTTTGAAAGATGTGAACAAGATTCAGCTTGAAAGTCAAAAATATGCTTATCCTTGGAAATGAATATTAACTTCTATTGAAAGGAGTGCATCAGATCACAAAAGCAGTCTGTTCTGTATAAATGAATTGCAATGAGGAGAGGAGGGGAAGGTAAATGCATTAACAGATCTGCATGGCACTATGGCATAAATAATTGATTAGTTAAAAACATTAATTTAACATCTTATTATCACTTAAAAACATGAGTATTTTCAATAAATAGGTCAACGTGAGCTCCTTTCTGAGCTAGAACTGTACAAGAGCTGCTTGCTTGAACCAAACCAAAGCTTTCCCCACTTCTGTGTGTGTCTTCTTCACCATATCAATTCTACTCTGCACTAACGTGACTCAGTTTCTCGCTTTTTTATATCCTGATTTTTTCCCAGTATTTATGTATACTAACTAAATATTCAGACTTACTGTCTGAAACACGGTCATTTGTAGACTGGACTGCTCCATGGGAACCCTCTTCCTCTGGAAATAATGGACACCCCACATTTGAAAGGCTTTTCTATAACTGACACTTCAGACAAACATGTTACTTGGCTCAACAAAAAATGAAGCTGGACAAAGTTCTGCAGTATCTTCCACAGAGCACAGGAGGTGATCCAAGAGTCAGCTTCGGGGAAATCTAGCCCACAGCAAAAAAATAACTCCCATAGATCTAAGGACCTCTGTTCACCACTTCAGATACAGATCAGAGGGTTCTGACCTCATCTCCTCTAGATGCACATAATGGAGCTAAGCTAGGAATGAAGAGGCTGAAATGATGTGTCTCTGGGCACCAAGGAGACACAAACATTCTATTCTTCTGTCTAACCTTTGGACATGAACATCCCTGTTGAAGCTCTCACATTTTCTACCATACCAGACAACTTCTAGTATGTAAATATCCTCTGTAAAAGATGAATTGGTCGGTTCACTTCTTGCTAATACAAAACAATTGCTGGTGTTGAAATCATTAACACCACAATGGGAACATCATTAGCACACAATAGTTCTACTTTATTAGCGATCTGCTTCCAGGTTAGCAGGTCTGGGGTAATTCAAGGGATGCCCCCATTACAGTGGTAAATCATGTTCTCATTAATACAGCAAGGAAGCCATCCATAGGAACATTCCTAATCCTGATTTACATTAGGGACCCTTCTCACAGCATTTAGAGGTTGATTTTAACTCAGGTACTGAGCCATCTGCAAAGCAGTAGCTTCCAGGAGTATCACTTTTCCAGGAATCCCTCAGTGGCTTTTATTATCCTTCTGTAAAGAGCTTTGAATCACTTTTAACACTGCATTTTTCCAGGAAATATCTCTATTTTACATACACGATGTTGCACTTAGGAAACCCCAAAGTGCACCTACATCTTACCATAGGTAAGAAATTACTCCTACAAGATTTAGGAATGAAAGCCACCTTGAAACTTGCTGGAATTGGAGGTGCCAAGTAACCTGAATTATTTTAACATCTTTTTTTATTATTATTATTATTCTTTAAACTACACACATAAAGCACCTGTGCTCAGCTCAGCGTTCAGCGAAGAGCACACACCGACAACCCCAAAGCTTCTCCCTTAACAGTCACTGACTTCCAATTCTCCACCTCACACTAAAGGCATGTTTTCTCCAGATATCCTGCAGCATAGATCTACCACGAGAAAAGATGGCTCCCTCTGTAATTCCCTTCCAAAACCAATCCCTCATTCATTGCACAGCTACAGTCTAACAGTTCTAGGGCTGCGTGATGTTAATACGCAGAAATAATAGAATGAACTCTTCATAGAATGTGTCTTCATCTCAGAGCACATGCATTTCATTTCTGCACTTACGAGCATACGCTAGGTAGGGAATGCCAAGTCCGAACTTTACCATCCACGCTCCGACAAAAGGCACGAGGGAGCGTTTTCTTTGGTCTATGGTACCAACAACCACCACGCACTGCAAACAGAACTACTCTGGACTACACTAGATGTAGTCCACAAGGGTAATCCAAAGCTTCTTTGGGCTACTGCTTCTTTTTCTTTCCATGTTTCACTAGCATAATGTCAGGTAACATCTTAAATGAGATTTACATTGAATTCCAAAGGAGTGAAAAATAAACATACTGAAGCTATAAAGTACTAAGCGGAGTGATCATCAACCATTTGCATTATGCTACATTCTAACTGTACTTTTGAGGGGAGAAAGGATAGTTGTTCTCATCAAGACATTAAAGAATCATCTGAACAGAACCCCTCTGCACAACTGATCTGCTGTGACTGGAATTCACTGCTGAATCTAGACATCTGTTTCCTAGGAATTCATCCGGAAGCCCAAAGTTAAACTTCTAGGTAAGTTTACAAGCATAGAGAAGTAGCTGCAAAGCTCCATTAGTCTCTTCAACTATCCCACCAGTGATAATTCAGCAAGCTACAACTATTCCAGCTCTCTCACAAGAACTTCATCCAGAGCTCAATGAATTTCCTATAACACCTCCCCATACCGTTTGCACTTCTTTTGTTGGGAACTTCTTTTTTACTGATTGAACTACACACCTACCTACTTCTCCATTAGCAACTGACTGATGATTCCTTAAGTCCTTTACCATCACAGCCCTTGACAAAAGATACCTAAATGGAGATTTTGTCTTCTTCTCAAAATGGATGGTACTTTACAAGTTGAAGTCTCTCCATGTGGGAAATTGATAATCTCCTGTAGGTTAAAGATAGCCCCTGCCCTTCTCTTTCAGTGTCAAAGGAAGAGCTTTGTTCTTGTCCTCTTTATTGCAAACGGGCACAATTGTAGATTACCTCACCATGAACATACAGGAGGACCTGACTCACTATTTTGATTTCACAACGTTCCGCTTGGCTTTGCAACTCTATCGTTAGGACGCATCCGTGTACTTTACAGCGTGTCAGATGACACCAGTAACATCTCCTATCAAACCTCTCACTTTAACAAATCAAAAGGAATACCAGGACTTGGAACTTAAAAACTTTGTAACACTAATAAATAAGTTATGCAGAAGATTTAGTACACACTGTAGGCAACCCGTATGCTAATAAATTATACAGCACACTGTACTTCTTTCAAGTTGCATTTTTTGCTGTAGGGGCTGGTCTAAGAGCTACTTAGAAGGAAAGTATATTTTTGCAATTTTTCCCTTCTTCCAAGGCAGAGTGAGCCATTAAAAAAATAATTTCTTGAGCTAATTAGAAATAGTTCAAGTAGACCTGTGTATGAAGAGTGGTGGTAGATTTTACTTTTTTCTTTTAATAATGGTATTTTTAAGACACGAACACACCACCAACAATATATTTTTTCTTGTAATCCACTGTTTGTGATTCTGAGCGGACCACATTATAAATGCAGCAATAATCACACTTCTGGTAAACCCTGCTCGCACAATGCAAGCCAGGTAGGAATACAGGAAAGTAGGGCACTAGAGCTTATCAATGTACAGCTGTCAAACCTTTTATTCATCTCAAGGTTTGGTGGTTTCTGGACAAATGCAGTGTGGTTGAAATCCCATTGCAGAAGTAAAGCTTTCAAGGTGAAATAGTATTTCATTTTCATTATTGTGAAAGAAAAGAACAAGAAATTTCTGCAGTAGCAGAATGCCCCAGCAATGTGGTAAGACTGGCAATTTAGTGACATCATTAAGTGTAAACAGAATGGTGTTCATTGCTGCCTTTTCCATTCCTCCTGATCCCCATTTCTTTCCTTTTCTTTCCCTGCACTCTTGCAGCAAACAGAAGTTATAAAAAAGAAACACTGCCCCAAAAAGATGCTTCTGAGGCATTATCAGAACGTCACTGCCTTCTCTGCACACAAAAGCCATCACTTTATCTCAGGTACTTTACAAAGAAAGGCAGAAAACAGAAAAAACCCTTATTATTCCATATTATGCAGAACAACACTTTTACATATTAAAGAACCAAATTGCAGCATTTAGCCCGGTGCAAATCGACTGTCTCCTAGAAGAAGGCTGCCCTCTGTCCTTAATCCTATCAATGTGTCACAACACTTCCCAGTACTGCTTTCCCAAAGATCAAAAGAAGCAGCTGAATCTCCTCTGCAGCAGTAAAGGAGGGGCTCCAGCTGCCAATACTCCACAGCCTTTACACTTGGGTCCGAGGGTCCTCTGCTGCACAAGTCTGTCTGTTGTTAGGACCTATCTACCCCTCGGGCACCCCTGCAGTGAAACGAGGAAGGGAATGCGGGGCAGCAGTCACCAACACGTTGCAGTACTACCCAAAACAAACCGGTAATGCATAGAGATAGTCATGTTTCCTAATTCTTCAACACAGAACTAGCATTATAGATTACAGAAAGCTCCCCAGATCTGGTTGACTGCAGTCACGAGCAGGAGATCCACTCCAGATACACGAAGCACGTGCACTATGCAGTACACCTTCAGCCTGAACACCAGCCTCCCCAGGAGATGCCCGTATTGGCGACATTAGAAGAGGATAAAAAAATGACTGCTAGGAAGAATTAAAAGAATTATTTTCTTACCTTTTCTCTCAAGCAAGAAGAGGGGATTTAAGGTCTTGAAGTTAACATGGATAAGCTTCTTCTGAAAAAGAAAGAAACAGCGCTGAAATAAACTAAATAAACTAGGCTTTAATAACCTTCATTTTCTTTCATATTCCAAGAATTTATTACAGTAAAGTGCTTCTATGATGAATTTCACCCACTTCCTGGGTTTCATTTTAATCTTCAAAAAAAAATTGCTTTTTCTGGTTTAGGTTTAAGCAGATGTACTCATGCTTTATGGTTGTTAAGGAGAAACAGTTCTGCTCTGGTTTCTCTACGAGTTCTTTTGTGTTCGTAACTGTTGCTTGACTTGTGTTTTCAACTATTTCTTCTTCAGCTTATAATGGAGTTAATTTGGTCACATTTGACTGATTCTGTTCCTCTGGGGGAGAACCCAAACACCAAACACACCCTTGGGTAAAATTCCTGCATTGTCCTTCATGCCTGCTCACGTGTGGTTACATGTATTCACAGACAACCTGGGAGTCCTAGTATCCAAATAACAAACACAAAAGCATTTGAAACAGAAGCACGGAGAAAAATTAACACAAGAAAAACAAGGAGAAACTTTCAAACATCCTAGGAGGAAAACAAGCAGTAGATCAGTACAAAGATCACTGACCATTATGGATTTGCTAGCTCTCCACCATCACTGGAACAAAGAAATAAACTAAGACATACAAAGAAGCAGATCCTGGTTTGGCTAGATAGAATATGATGGATATAAAACAATGTGGGGATGAGCACAAAGGAAACTATACAAAAAGATGTAGACATTGAAGAATGGATTTCAATTACTTGAGAAGAAAATAAGATGAGATGGCAGGGGAAGATGTCAGCAGGAAGAGAGTCAGGAAGGTCAGCTTCAAAGCCTGTGGCTAGCAATCATAAATAAATTTATTACTCCCTATGCCAAAACTCCCAACCCAGCCTTTTTAGGGATTATGTTCAAAACCCCATCATTGGTAGCTTCTTGCTTCCAGTGGAGGGAACCCATGAGATCCAAGGAGCAGAATAATTCCCTGCTAATAAAGTGACTCAGTAATACAGTATCACAGTTTCCATGATAAGTGCTAGAGTAGAGGGTAAGAGATTTAGTCAGGGTAAAATCAACTGTTACCTTCCACATACTGAACATAGAACCATTAGGAACAGATATATACAAAGGAAAGCAGGTTTATCCAAAAATCTTTCCCTGGGATGATGTCCTCATCCACACCCAAAGGAAATCACCCAGAGCAGGCACAGCAAGACTATGCCAGTTGACCTCAGGATGACACAAATGTCCCCATTCTATGAAGCAGCAAAGAGTTTATTTAGTAGTACGGATCCTGGCCTAGAGGACATCTGGCCAGAAGCCACCCTGGCCATCTGCAGAGCCAACCAGAAGTGGCTTTCTTAACATGGACTTCCCTGTTATCCCCATTGGGCTGCAAAGAGGGGGTGCTGGCACTGGCAGAGCAGGTGACAAGAGGCCTGTGACAGGGCCGGTGCCACCCACTAAGCCCTGGAAAGGGTCCGTGGTACAGAAACCAGCTGCCTCCCCTCCCTCGCCACCTGACCAAGAGGGCCGCTCAGACCCTCCCTCCTCCCAGAGCCTCAGAGCATCCACAACACCTTTTGTTCCTACCTCATCTAATTTTCTAACAAACCACTACTTTAAATTACAATTATCACTCCGTTGGTCGCTATTTTACAGAAAATGGGGGCATTTCTCACAACCTTCTGGACGGTGATAACACGACACAGTTTCCCACGCACCACCGAGGGAGCTGCCAGCAGCAGCTCCCACTCCAGACACAGCCTCTGCCTTCGCCTCACCTCTCTCCTCCTCTTCCTCAGCAGGCAGGTGCTCTCGCCGCAGTTTCCCTCAGACCAGGGTTGCCCTTCAGCCACGACAAGAACAAGGCACGGCGGCAGGCCCTGAACACGCGGCCTGGACTTGCTGGACAGCCCAGGAACAGTCGCCCTCCCTGGCCGNAGAGCAGGAAGGAGCAAAGCAGTGATTGCAGCCCGCTGAGTTCAGTTTCTTTAACAGACTGAAATAGTATTTTTTCCCCTCTGTCTTGGTTACATCCCGGTTTATTTTTGCACATTCTAGCCCCTCGTCGGGTGACCTTGGCATCTCCACGGTGTGAGAGGAAGAGGAGCAGCAGCCCAGGTACCGCTGCTCCAGCCCCGACCCAGGGCCCTGCTGTAAGGAAATTCTGCTCAAAACAGTGCACAACAACACGGGAACGTATTAACGGTTTGAAATATTCATTTAGGCAGCAGTGAAAATGCTGCCCAGGCTCCCAGACACTATTTCTTGGTTGTAATCAACACTTTATGGCACCCAAATGTTTATTACTATACAGAAAAAAAAAAAATCTATATCATTCCCCTCAAAGATGGAGAGCCCTACACTATCCCCTGCACTATATTAGTAAGGGATGAAAATTAACTGCTTGCTGTTGGAGCTAAACTGGGGACAGCATTTAATGGATCTGTGAAAAGCAAAACACTCAAAATGGCAACACACTTCATCTCCAAGACCCAAGAAACCACTCTGTTCCTAGAAAAGTTTGTCTCTGACCTCTTGGATACCCTAAAACATCTGCTGTAAGATAGGCTTCAGAGAAATCTAATTAACACCATGTCCAGGAATGATGAGAGCAGATGTATCCTGGATAAAGTCAGTGACAGGAGATCACTTTGGTATGCCAACATAATTTTAGCTTGGAAAGAAGCAGCTTTGGAAAACTCCACGTTGAAAAAAAATCAAGATCTAAATGACAAATGATGGCGAAGGAGGAAGGGAAACATAGATCACATTTAAAATATAAAAAAAAAAACCCACCACACAAGAGCAAGAGAAGGTGAGAGCAAGGATCCCACCCTTATTTTCCCTGGATCTTGCAACTGTGAAGGTCACCATATTACAAGTGGCTGGAGGCATCCTAGTGAACAGAATGAGCTCAACAATTACTTTTGAGCCTGTTGATGGTGTTGACCAATTGAAGCCCAAATAATGGCCTCAAAATACTCAGAGCAGATACCACTGTCTTTTCTGCTTGCATTCAGCAGCGAACAAAGCTGAAAACCAGTCTGGAATCTGCATGACTTCACTGCTAACATTATTCAGGATAAGGCCACTGCTCTGTAACCTAAACAAGAAGAAACCCAACTTTTAATTATTATTATCATTTTTTTAAACACTGCCATTTCACAGTTTTGCAGCCCCCTTAAATAAAAACAAAGTCACAGACTCATTTTTGAATGCAAGAAATTAATCTCTCACTGTTGCACTTCGAGCATACCCTTTAAGGTGATCTTCACTTTATTGATTGACATTGCTCAAATCCATTTCATTGCCTCCCTACAGGATTTAACTGACAGAGGGAGATAAACAAAAACCACCAAGTTCATCATGTTTAGAACTGCTTTTTGGCATCTGTGCTTCCTCCTCCACTCTCTTCCCGACCACCTTTTGCTGATAGGCTTTTCAGAGTCATTTTCAGAATGACTGAAAAGATGCTGTAGAACACGGCTTTGCTCTGGTACATGAAAGATTAATGTTTTGATTAAAAGAATCTTGATTGAATTTTCTGATATAAGATTGTTCATAAGCACATGTGCCACAGGTTTTTTTTTCGATCCGAGGTTGTTTTCTTGCTTACAGGGAGATACTAGATGTAGAGAAGGCAAAGAAGAGATTGGAGATTGTTAACCCCAGGCAGCGCTCAGACATGTCATGGTTAAATGGGAGGTGGCAGCACAAAACAAGCTGGCAGGCTCAGGCTTCTTGTTCATTTTAGTGCCAGCTTGGACAACAGTTCTCCTTGATCAGAGTTCACAGGTTCCCATAAATAACAAGTGATTTCATCGTACTGTCCACTAAATATTTTACTTATGACAGGTCATGTTTCAGGAACAAAAACAGATATGACACAGATCGCAAGTAACATGCTCATTCATTTTGACTTACAATTAAAAAATTGTCACCTCACTGCTACTAAATGGTTCCAAGGAGAATGATTTTTTTCTTTTTTTTTTTTTTCTTTTTTTTTTTATCAAGTAGAGGCATATACTTGAACAATCTTTTGATCACATATTTATGGAGTAACTGGTGTCTAGTGGGTAGAGAGGAAGCTGGCGACGAGGCTTCTTGAATTTTACTTTTAAGCACAGCCCTTGATCTTTATGTTGCTTTTGGCAAGTCACTTTTTGTGTTCGAGTTGATCTAAGCATAAAATACTGTAAATGATGCAGGTGTGCTGAAGTCTAATCTCTGTAAATCGTTTTGCAGGACTTTAGCAAAACAGATGTCCAAACACTGCTGTGATGGGGGGGGATATAAAATCCCAACTGGACTAAAAATACCAGTACAGTGTTTATTGAAGTTTCAAGGGTCACTCTCAAAACAAGCAGATTTCAATTATCACTCACACACCACTTACATCTCCCTGATTTTTTTCATTAAAATGTTTCCTTCAGTCACTGACAAAATGACAGATTCTGTTAAGTGCTAATGGTAAGGGCAGCTGATTTTTTTCCTTTTAAGTTGGCTGATTTTCCATCAACTTCAATCCTGAATAGTCCTTTTACATTACGATTTTGCATTTGCTTTGAACAGATATAAATGAGAATATGCGGTTTAGGGGAAGGAAGAAGTAAGCGCTTGATGCAGGAATTTGAATAGGTCTGCGACTGTTATTTAGCTTTCATTTTAGTATCCTGAGATGGGATGGAAGGAGACATCCCATCTCCAGCTTCCCATAATTGCTACAAATATGAAGGAAGAAGGCTATTTTCAGTTGGCAATTTTTGTGCTGCTTATATGCGATAGCAGTAGAAAAAGAAGAGATTAAGTTATACATCAGCCTTGGAAGGATGCTCCACGATCAAGAGACAGTAAGAAAGAAATCTTCAAGATATTTAATGAAATACAGACATTGCTGAAGAGGAAGGAAGCAAAGTACCAGTAAAATACACCTGGGTAGACAAAGGAAGGCAGTTTCCTGAAGAGCTCTAAAACAAATAAAAGAAACTTGGATTTGGTGTTGAAAAAAATACAGGCTAAGAATATATAAAAGGATGCAGGTGACAAAAAGTGCAGAAAATAAAGAAAATTTAAGGACAACACATCTTGAGTGAGGTAACAGATTACTAACAGGCAGCAACTGCAGTTTTAAGCAAGAAGCAAATGCTGAAAAAGAGAGCTGACTACACAATGTAAAATAAGTAGACGTGAAAAAAAAGGAGAAAGAACAGTACAGCCAAATGCACACGAGCATTGTTCTTTCAGAAATCCTGTCTTTCCATTTTTCTGATTCACCCCTGGTGGTATTTATCCTCATACTGCCACTCTTGCACATCCTCACCCCTTCTGCAACATTCAGCAAGTCTTGCAGCATTCTGCCATTCTTCTGGTCCCACCTTCTCTCAGTTGTTTCCTCCACAATCACAGCTCGGATGTCTTGTCATTCTCTATACTCCAGACCTATCTTTGGTCAGACTAAAAGCATGAGCTGCATCTGTGACCCTTCCACATGGATCTAGGTGATGTAACTTTTATAGAGCTTCCTATATGATTAGGAAATTGCTCTGAAAACCTTATCCCTAACACCTTCCGTTATCTCTCCTATGAAACAAACCAACAGAGTACTTACAATCTTCTCAGCATCTCTATCCTGTCCCCTCCCTGGGGCCCAGGCCATTCTTTCTAAATCCAGCCTCTCTAGGACCTCCTATCCAGAGCTTGCTAAACCCTTACAGAACTTTTCTGCATGCCATGCAAACTACACAAGTAATTATGCAACCTTTCCTGCAAGTCTCTGAAAACACCATTTTCTTAACTTTACTGGTTTTCCTACGTGCCCTTTCTTCCAGCACTTCCTCCTCCTCTGTTACCTCAAACACGAACTGCTTATCTTCATGTTCAAAGCCCTTCCTACCCTGTGTCTATCTTACTTGGCTCTCACTGAGTATTAGGAGGTCAATCCCTGCCTCAGGTTAGCCCATGACCCCAGCATCTTTCATCTGCTTGTTACATTTTAAACAAGGACTTTCTCCCCTACTGCTGTCACACTGGGAAGAGGTCCCATAAATATCCACCAAATTATTCCATTATACATCTTCAAACACCTCTTTAAACCACACTATGATGCCTACAGAAGTTTTAACAAAGCACAAACCACTTGTTTTATAAGACCATAGCCAGCTAATACCGTTTCATGTTCCTGTACATCTAAATCTTTTGTATCCTGTCAAATACTTAACTGAGATGCCTGTATAGTCTCTTTTTGATCTGTGTTCATACTGTGACTGGCATATATATCTGAATTTCCAGATGCTACTACATAGAGCTAGAGTTCCTATATTTATATATTTAACAATAAAGCATATGTACTTTACTAAATCATGCAGGCAGAAAGGCCTGTAATAGGTGGAATGTGGTCCATGGAAATGAAGCCAAGATTTAAAAAACAAAATTCAAAATCAAAATCTGGACATTTACAACTGTTCTGGTTTTGTATATTGTATTAAAAAAGATTTTGCAAGTATTGAAGAAAGAGCTACACCCGTGTTTATAAGGAAGCACAAACGAATTGCAACACAAACCAACAGATAACAATTTACAGAGTGGCACGAAGAAAGCTCATTGCTATTATCCGTATATGATTAGACCAACATCCTTACTTAGGAGGAAGGAGCTATTTCTTCCACTTTCTAGTTCATGTTTCTAATCCTTTCTGTTTCCAAAACAGAAAATGTGAAGCAAGCTGAATTCTGATTTGGAGCAGCAAGTTTATTTCAGGGAGTTGTTTTTTAAGCAGCAGCAATGTGCACGGGCTTTTATTAAAATCAACATTTTGTGTAAATGAAGGAGCAAAACGTTGAAGCTTCCGCTGCTTCCGAAGCCTTCAGAAGGAGGAAGATTCACTTATTTAGCAGACTTTGACATACATTTGATCCCTCAAAGTCATATTTTAAAATAAGCAATAAGTCTGAAGAACCTCAGTGTTCTAAATGAAATCATTATTCTGCAGACTGAACCTAATGCTGAGGTAATGTAGAGTCTGACCTTTGCAAATAAATCTCCGTTAATAAATGTTCCTCTCTAGTCTCCGGAACAACAGAAGCCTCTAAGGCAGCAACAAACTAGGAACAAGGGCAAGATGCAATAGAAAGGCAAGAGGCAATGTGATTTAAAGGTGAAAGGATTTGGACATGACTCTACTGGGCAAAGAGAGGCAGAGAGGCTACATTTTTCATGAGTGCCTAGGGCATCTTGTTTGCAGAGCCTGAACCTCTGGTGAACAGCTCACTGCAATTCCTGTCTTCTGGTTTTGAATTTTATCAACCTGATTTTTATGTCAGAGAGATGAGAGGTACAGGAGTTGCTGTGCATCGATTTACATGAGGGAATTATCACTACATAAACTAGCCACTCATAATACCACTAGAGGTGCTATTATTTTTACCAGCATCAGTAAATTTTAATGCCCAGGTATAAAGAACCCTTCTTTTAAAAAGTTCTGTGTAAGTATAAAATTAAATAATCCCACATAGACCTGTCTTCAGTAGGACGATGCTTCACTCTCCGGTAAACCAGGGTTAAAGGATTGCGACAGAGGTGAGACAGAAACGATGCTAATAACCTAACTGAAATGCATATTCGAGACGAGATTTCCTGAAAGCAGATTAAACAAAGGAGCATAGCAGGGGAGCCATCTGGAATCGACAGGACAGCACTAAGAACTCACTTAGGGCACTTTGGTGGAGTTCTTAAACAAATTGCGCCACTTACTGAGTCCAGGGAAAGTTCCTTTCACGGGTAATAGTCTGTAATGGTTCCTCCTTTGTTAGCCTGAGTATTTCAGACAAAGCAACTCCAGTTAGACACTGGTTCTGATTGGCCATCTGTAGAGGTAATAGCTTTCAATGACACATCTTCTGAGTGACAGGTCAAACACAAAAGGCCTTTCCAGTTGCATCTAGGGTGAGGTTAAGATACCCACAGAATCACCCACAGCAGAAATGCTGACAGAGAAGCAACTTGCTCACACAGCTTATAGCCCTGAACTGTGTAGCTATCCTGAGATTGCTTAGATGCTCTCTGCTCAAAGCCACGATGCTGCTGCTTCTTGGCTCGCCAGATGGGCAGCAGCCACGCACCAGTAAGGCCCAGTACAGACTGCTCAGTCAATTTTTACTCCAAGAGATTTTTTCAATGTGTCCATACTTAGAAAATTCTGGACGGATTTTCTTTTTTTTTTTCTTCAAACACCAAAAAGATTCTTTAACAGTTTGCATTCAAGTTGTCCTGGTTTCAGCTGGAGGAGAGCTATTTTTTTCTTCTCAGGAGATTAGTGCTGTACTTTGGATTCAGTAATGGAAGTGGTGAGAGAAGAATGCTGGTAAAGTAGGAATGCTTTTAGTTGTTGGTTGGACATCCAGGACTTTTCCACTTCCCATGTCTTGCTAGTGTGCAGATGCACAAGAAGCTAGGAAGGTATAGGGTCAGAGCAAGGGACCCAAACCGACCAATGGAATATTCTATTCCATACAACATCATGCCCAGTGTGTAGCTGCAGGCTGGCTGGGAAGCTGGGGTTCTTCTGGGACGGAGGGCTGGAGATTTTTGCTCCTGCGGGAACGGGCTGAGCACTGGTGAGCAGGTGGTGAGCGACTGCATTATGCATCACAAGCCTGCATACTTTATTACTACAATTGGAATCATTTTTATCATTATTAAATTATTTTTATCTAAAACTACCTTTACCTACCCATTCCTCTCCCCTTCATCCCCGGGGCAGGGGATGGTGAACAAGAAAGAGGCTGCAAGGTTTTTGGCTGCTGGCTGGGTTCAGCTGTGACACAAGTACACTGTCATGTCCTTCAAAAATCCTTCTAGAGCAAATATATAAATAAAAATTCCTTATACTCTCGATAGCTCTACTCCTATAAAGGACACAGAGACACCTATGCTGAGGTAATACTCCAGTTACACATTCCCAGGTAATGAGATTTATCTCTCCGGATCAATTTTCCATTAATAGCATTCAGTGCTCCATCCAACTTTTGAATTAATTTGACCTGTGAACCTGAGGTGTTCTGATGCTGCTTTTTAAACTACTGGAATGTAATGTCAACATAACACAGAAAAATTATAGCAGCAAGACTTTAACAGCCAAACTGATGCTTGTCGGAGAATTTTAAGGCAGCTTAATGGCAAATAGTGTAAAGTCAAAAGATGCTGGAAAA